>CAKAEH010001514.1:0-211328 GCA_916381525.1 Cercopithifilaria johnstoni
TTTTAGGTCAATCCCCCAACAGCTTACAGAATGTTGAAAGACTTCGTGAATTTAAAAGCTGGTGATTTGGTTGTACAAAACGGTTCAAATTCGAGTGTTGGTCGTTGTGTAATACAGGTAAAATTCTTATTATTAATTAATAATTATTATTAATTAATAATAATAATAACAATTAACAATAACAATAATTAATAATTACTAATATTAATAATAGTTTATAATAATAATAAATAGTAGTGAATAATAATAATAAATAATAGTAGTTACTAGTTAATTATAATGATAATAACAATAATAATAATAATAGTAAATAGCAATAATATATAATAATATTATTTAATAATAATAAATAATAATAATTAATAATAATTATTAATAACGATGATAATTGATGATAATAATAATAAATAACAATAATAGTAATTAATAATAATAATCATTAATAATAAGTAATGGTAATATTGATATACAAAATGTAAAGATGAAGTTGGAAAGGAATTTGATCTGCAATTATTGCATGCTTCACGCCATCACAATCTTTGTAGGTTTTAGCTCCCAAACTATTAACTTTATTTAGTTTTGTTATTATTGAAATGAAGTATCATAATACCTGATTTTAGATCGATACTGAGAGAGGACATAGATACAGTAAAATAGTTGGGATAATTAGCAATGCTGGAGATGTAAAACAATGTCATAACTAGCAATGGCTACTTGCAAAATGTGCATAAATTTTTGCAACCGCACATTCTGTGCAGATATATAATAGTAATGCTAATTTGATTTCTATATTGCATTTAAAAACACAACACTTTGGAAATTTCGAAACACTCACATTTCAATCTCTCATATTAAAATGATATTACTAAATAATTAATTTGTACATTAACGTCTCTTGTAAATAGAAAAATGAGACAGTTACTAATGAAAAGTTATAAAATTAAAAAAATGCATAAAAGTTACAACTATAAATGTTATTTTTTATACAGTAATACAACAAAAATATTCTTAAATGTTATAAACAAATTCTGCGCTTCACCAAATAAACCAAAATAAAATGCACTTTAATTATGAAGAAAACCCAATAAGAATCAATTCAGTGTTGTCGGAAAATAAAATTTAAATTCCCTTATATTAAAACTTTTAAATCTTGAATTTATCTTTGTTTGAAATTCATCTTGGTAGCAAAAGTAAAGCAGCAGAAAGATGGACACTAAATATTATAGCGAGAAGTAAACATCCGTATAAGCGTTTAAGTAACGCTGTAACCAATCGTAAATGTCCCCAATACGTTAAAGAATGTCGTTTAGAGAATTAGGTGTAATTGATGTTCACTTCAGGTTTCGGTTCCTTTGTGAATACAACTTTTCGAGGTTCATTCACTGATCCATCCGGATTACCACTACTATTATCCTTCATATATCGCTGCTTACGACTTATCACAGTTTTCACACTGTGTGGTCCAAGCCTTAGATTATGTTTCGAGGCAATCTGTAGCATAGGAACAGCTGCAGCAAGCATTAAGTGAATAATTCTTCATTTACTACTAATAGCTGATAAGCGAGGAATCGCAGAAAAATCTCAATTATTTCTTGTTTAAATTTTTGAAATTTTAACTCAAATATTAAATTATTTTTTGTCTTACTTATTGATTTGGTTGATAGATGTTATTCATAATTCATGATAAATGTAAAGGATCTCGATAGAGAAAACAGTCCAATGAAAGTTTTGGACAGAAAGTATAATTCATTGATATCATATGGTCTTTATCACTATGATAAATGAAGTACTTGAAATATGGTTAACTTACACGTTCGAAGACGGTTGGTTCATCGTATTTTGAAATGAAGAAGAAATTAAGGATGAAGAATGAAATTAATAATACAGCGATGGCGAATAATGATATTACAACAAATGGTCCCAAATAATCGTAAAATTGGAACTCTTGCTTCAGAGATACCATCTAAAATTATGTTTTAGTAAGAAATTTAAAGACTTGTGAAGAAATGTTTTTCTTTAAACAGATATTTGATTATTTATTGGCACGTTTGATACGATTAAGGCTGACTCGATTCATACGAATAATTTAGATATTAGTTAAAAATCAGTGATAAACAGGAAAGATTGTATTCCCAAAGGAAATCAAAAATGTGGTTCCAGTTAATTATAGTGTGAAACTGAATGCCGTGAAATCGAAATTCATGTCTTGAATTGAGAATTCCGAAATTTTGAAACATACAAAATCAGGAAAAATTCGGGGTAGTTTTCATGGATTTGAGATGATAAACAAATAGTACTCATTTTTAACTTCTGCTATTTCACTGCAACTACTTCATTACTTCCAGGAATTCAGATACACTAACTAACCAGAAGTGTTGTTTCAATCAAAATCATCAAACAGCTGATATGATAAGGATTAATGAAGACCGTTTATGAATGGTAAAACCAATTTTGTTATCCATAGCTAATTAAATATCTCTATCAAAGTTATGAAATTGTTTGATAAATTAAAAAGTAAATTCATTTTGTTCTCCAAATGAATTCCTCCAAATTAATGATAAAAAAATTAAGATTTAGTGACGACAGAAATGTACCTTAATTTGTTAGCAATAAACTATTATTACGAGAAATTCATCCGAACGAAAACAAAAAAATCGATGGGTAAACAATGGGATGACCTATATAATAAGATGACCTACGGATACATACACATCTATATCTATAATTCATTTCTCTTTCTTTTTTTCTCTCTCTCTCTCTTCTCTCAACTTATAGAACTTTCTTGAATTACGATTCTTACACAATAAGTTCTATTAGTTAATTGCATTATTTGATCGTTTTCAAATCAATATTTATGAAGTCACATTTATATATTTTATACATCAAAATTTAGTTCATTCAATATAATTTAAGGTTATCATTTAAATAATAGCAGATATTTTGAAGAGAAAACTAAATGTATAAATTTGAATTAACAAAATGCTTCCTTTCTTTTCACAACTTGGTTATGTTTACATGAATCATATAAACTAAGAGATTGAAAGAAGAGGGAGAGAGAGAGAGAGAGAGAGAGGGAAAAAGCTTTAATCATGAAAATGAACTATGAAATACACAAAATTTTCGATTTTTGAAGCGGTCCATGATCAGAGATTAAACATCGAATTTACACTTTTGAATTTGCAATGTTAAACAAAAAAAATAGAATGAATACAATATTAATAATTGGAAAATTGTAAAAATGAAAATGTTTCAAAATTTGGAACAGAACACAATTCAATCGTGTGATTATTGTTTCAGTTGTTTACCAATTAATTAAGATAATTAAAAAATTAAATTGAAATTTAAAAGTATTGAAAAAAGTTCGTAGTGCTATTTGGGATAAAAAAGAAAAATTTTAAATCTTACTATATCATTTTATAGAAAATAAAACTGAAAGAATTCTTCTTTATGCTAAATTTGAAAATATAAGTTAAGAAGAATTTTGGAACAGTATAGATAGAAATGTTTATTAACTGTGCTAACTGTATTATAACTATTTTATTTTAACAGTATAATTATTACACAATAATTAAATGAGAATGTGCACAAAATGAGCTCATTTCAATCTACCGTACTGTCTATTTATTCCATCGATTTATTCTACCCGTCTATTTTATTCTATCTGTCTATTTATTGTACCTGGTTATTCAATAATATTTATCAAATTATTATGCCATACTTTCATTTAATTATATTTTTCCACACTCTAACAGCTATAAATCTTTTCATTTTCCCTTTATATTTTTTATTTGAGAAAATTTCATTTTTCACACAAAAAGAGAAATTCAAAAATATTTTTTTTCCATTTACTATCCTTTTCCCACATTTCAACAACGTGTGAATGATTATTATTCATATCAGTGATACATTAAAGATAGGCAAATCTAAATTTTAATCAATCCAATCAACATTACTACTCTCTCTCTCTCTCTCTTTTATAATTACTTTCTCGAGTGATAAATTGGATTAGAACGGATTTTTGAGATTCTCAATGGATTAGAGTGGATTCTTGGGATTCTCAGTGGATTGGAGTGGATTCTTGAGATTCTCAATGGATTGGAGTGAATTCTTGAGATTCTCAATGGATTGGAGTGGATTCTTGAGATTCTCAATGGATTGGGGTGGATTGTTGGGATTCTCAATGGATTAGAATGGGTTCTTGGGATTCTCAATGAATTAGAGTGGATTCTTGAGATTCTCAATGGATTGGGGTGGATTGTTGGGATTCTCAATGGATTAGAGTGGATTCTTGGGATTCTCAATGAATTAGAGTGGATTCTTGAGATTCTCAATGGATTGGAGTGAATTCTTGAGATTCACAATGGATTGGAGTGAATTCTTTGGATTGGAGTGGATTCTTGTGATTCTCCATGGATTGGAGTGGATTCTTGAGACTTTCGATGGATTAATGAAATAAATAAAATTATTCGTATGAATGAAAAAAGAGGAACAGAATCATTAGCATAACAACATTACAATTTTCATCACAATTTTGCTAAATTTAAATGAACGAAGAGTTTAAGAAAAGTGACGAAGTAAGAAGGTAAGAGAGAGAGAAAGAATGAGAGCTTTAATGGAATTTATTTGATAGAATGACAAGAAGAAATAAGCTCACAATTCAGGAAATAGCTAAGCTTCTTTCTCCTCACTTCATCGTTTTTTAATATTTGCAAAAATTGCAAACTTTTGGCTTCCTCTAAATACATACACTTTTGCATATAAAATAAGTATCACCTGTGAATTGAATTCAATCTTAATCAAAAATTAATTGCAAATTCTTTTAAAAATTACATTTGTATTTTCAAGAGTGCAATTTTCGATGAATATGTAATTGTTCTTAGGAAATGTATTATCAAGCGATAATTCAAAATTCTATCAATTTGATGCCAATCATTTAAGAATATTTTAAAATGATATAAAATTGTTCGTACAATTTAGAATGTGCCAATGATCGATTAAGCAATTCTTTTTTTATATATTTACGATACGATCGAACGAATACGAATGAATTGACTGTTAATGACGAAATTTTAATTATTAATTACATTCAAAAAGAGAAAAAAAAAAGATATGATCAAAGGTTAAAACAATCTTATTGATATTTAACAGAAATCAATGTATAATAGCTTTGCTGTGTATTTTAAAATCTATCTCTCACAACATTAAGTAAAAAATGTTGAAAAAAAAAAACAAATTAGCATTTTAAATTGAAATAATCAATAATACTATGCTAGTAAACGCAATATTATAATATAGTATTATTGATTATTTCGATATTATAACTTAGTATTATTGATTATTTTATCTTAATACTATGTTAATGAATGCAATCAATAATACTGTGCTAATGAATGCAATAATATATATATATATGTATATATATTGTTAATAGAAATCAAATTTAATTAATTAAAAATGAGTGAGCCCAAAATAATAGTATATCATTGCAAAATGCGTTGCAAAATCTTTTCTCTCTTTTTTTCCTTCAAATTTTTGTTTTATAAAAATTTATAAAAAATGATTCGATGTCGCAAATAAAAAAAGTAAAAGAGAAATTTTGTCATTAACAATTAATTTCAAAAGGTGAAAGGTTTATAATTTCAATGAAAAATGTAATGTTAAGCACAATATTAGCAAAGTAAAGAAAATGCCGGAAGTTAGTGAGAAATGTTTTATGTTTCAATCGAAACTAAAAGCATTCATCCGAAAAAATTTGCTTATTTAATAATAATCATTAAAATGTATCATAGCGTTCTGTTCCTCTATGATTAATTAATCAAAATTATTAATTAATCAATGCAAAAGCAAGAAATTTCGAAAGTGTACGATATTATCAAACTGAAATGATTCATAATAATCCCGCATTTTGCAAGCTTTTCCCACTTCTGGTTTGAGTGGACAATGCCTGAAAAAAATGTTTTTCACTGACCGCATAAATTCATTAACTTTGATATATTTGTCCGAAATCAGGTTTTCGTCCGAATTCCGTAACTAATTCCCTTTATGTTCTACAATTTTCTTCATTGCTTATAATGCAAGTTTATGGAATTAATTTATTTATTAATGAAAAGGTAAAAATTATTTTTTGCATTATTTCAATAACTTTTGATGAAAAAAAAAATAGAAATTTCAGATAAAAACTACTTAGGTTGCTGAAATTTTGCTAATCAATAAATAATCTTACATATATGTATGTGTAAATAATTCTATGCTTAAAGGCATGAAAAAATTTTTCGTTCTGTTTTTGATTCATTTACTGATAAGTTTATCGTTTTCTATCTAATGTTTCAAATTCATAAACATTTTTTTAATTTCTTGAGGAATATATTTAACAATACTAATAATTCAACTTATTAAGTAATAGTTTGGGGGGAATAATTGAATTTATTTAGAATGATTTATTGGCCGACATAACCTCTAGATAATATAAAGTTTCCGATAATTAAAGTGATATGATTGAACTTGACAAATTTTGGTAATCCGAGGGACCGGATAACTTGATAATTAAGATATTGGAAGGTAGATTGAAAGAGAAGAAAAATGTGAATTGATTGGTGAGCGCGACTCACATAACAACGAATGCAATACTTGGCTTATTTTATAGAAATTGTTTATGTTGAAAAAATGTAGCAGTCAACAAATATGAATTTCAGCTTTACTATTCCTTCTTCTTTCATCGTCCACTTCAAAAGATGACTAGTACTTTATTCTTATCAAATAACTACCTTTTTAGTCGATCGTTTGCAACATTTATTATTCTTTCTGATATAGAGAATATAGTTTTCAGTATTTATCTTTCTTATATATATATATATATATATATATATAGATATATATAGATAGATATGTAGATAGATATGTAGATAGATAGATATAAGTAGATAGATAGATGGATAGATAGATAGATATAAATAGGTAGATAGATAGATAGATCGATATGGGTGATAATTAGACTTATAAGTAGACATGTTTTTATCGATTCTAAACCCCATCAAGTTCGTCATCTATCTACTGCTTCCCAACTACTTTATTTTCATTTATCAAGGGTGACTTCTATTAATTCTTAGAAAATTTATTTGATATTTTTTCAAATTCAAAAAAGAAAAAAAGGTTTGAATTTTAAGCCTTCTCGGGTTTCATCTATTTTAATAGTTCAACGACACTTTGCTATCTCTTTTTAGGGGATGAATTGTTAATGTCTAACTATCATTTAGCATTCAAATGAAATATTTACATATGGCATCCAGAAATAATGATGAAAATTTCCGAGAACTATCATTGAACAATGAAATGAAAAAAATTCATATTTTGTAAAATATTTATTACAAAGTATTTCGAACTCTCTGAAACATCGCAGCTGTTTATGCTTGCATCTCTTAAATTAATTATTATTTCATTGAAGAATGAGCAAAATTAGTGAAGTGAAAATGTGATTGCATAAATTTTATTATCAATAAATATTTCTATTTCTTCTATATTCATTTTCACTATAACTTTTGAATTATATAGTTATTTATAAACAGAATAAATATGAAATTAATATCATAGAAGTAGTATAAAAGATAAGAAAATGAAAAAATACATGTTATGAAATATACATGTTATGAAGTTGTGATAAAATGGAGAAATGATAGCAATCAACATGATATCACTTATCAATTGCGCATGTAATCTGACAATACACCAGAAAATATCTCTTCCTCTATATAAATCATTAGAGTTAAATTCGAAATTTATGAACAAACATATTATTGCTGATTGGTTTATACCCGATGATTCTACAAGAAATACAAGAAATGTCTTTCTGACGTTAGTTGATATTTTTAAGTTAGGTGGAATTAAGTATATAAAAATCTGCTGATGTATATCGATATGAAGTTGCAAATTTAGGTCAAACCATAAGAAGTACGAATTTATTGATGCGTAAAACAACACACTACTTTAAAAAAAAAATTTACACTTTAAAATGATCGTTTCAAATCAGCAATTCATTATTTTTTTGAAATAGGAACTAACTGAACCTCACCATCCTATGAATCATCATATGACTCAAAAAATTCATATATACTATTTTATTTCTCTTTCTCTTTTCAATTATAAGAAAGAAAAATTTGATGTTTGAAAATGTCATTATCGAAATTGACGTGAACATGAATATGATGAAACGTTGTAAAATGTTGTAAAACGTCGTACGAGAAAATTACTCAGATTAATTTATCATATAACAAAAGTTTTTTTCCACAAAGGCCCTTTTCTCTTATTCGTTTTTCTTTCTGTTCAAATTAATTTAGTGAAAGTTAAATTTGTAATGAATGGATATCGATATGATGGGCTGATGCTGGCAAAATGACAGCATTTTTATTTAAGATTCATTTCATGTAAAACTCACCTGACTAGATTTATTATAGCAATTCAATCGTGTTAACTCTTGTCAGCATAATGCAATTTCCTTTCTTACTTTATAATATCTTTTATGATATGTATTCAATAATGTTTAGCCATTTTTTTTGTTTAGCACACAAACAAACAAAATAATAAATAAAGGCTTAAAAGAATTTGTGAAAAAAGTTTTGCATTAAAGTATTTTAAAGCAATATATTCATCGTAATAAATGTTTATGGTTTAAGGAAAATAACTGACGTGAAGATATGATGTCTTCTTTAATGAAAAGAAGGATTATTCATTTCAGTGTGTCATCTTTATTTTAAAATAAAAAAATAATTTAAAAATAGCAGTACATATGACCTTTAAGGTATTGAAAAAGAAAAACTATTTGTAATGAAAAATAAATGAAAGAAGAGAGATATCATTTTGAATGATACTAAGTGAGATAGATTAAATTACATCATTTTATTTGACTTCTTTTTGTAATGTATACAAATGGATGGTAAAATACTTCAATTTTTGAAGTAAAATATTTATTTGTTAAAGTTTAAAGAAAAAAATTTCGAAAGTTTAATCAAATCGAATTGAAATAAATTAAAGTTAATTTAAAATTTTGTTATAATTATTTGTTGAAAGTATTAAAATAAATATTTATTGCATTTAAAAAAGGAAAGGAAGAAAAAACTCATACAAAAATTATGCAACAATTGAAGCAAACTTGGAGAAATATTTTGGTTCGGAAAATTTTCATAGCAATTAGTATTGATTTTAGCATGATGAATAGATATGATTAAAATTGATAACATTTGGATTTCATCGTAGAAAAAGTTACTGATAAAATAGAAATTATTATTGGCCAATTGAGAGAAAGAAAAATAGTTTGGAATTTAAAAGTTCAAAATAGATAAAATTCTTTTCATTCGAAGACAACATTTTTTTAATATTTATTCTTTTCCGCAAAATTTCGAGTGGAAATTCAACTGAAGTATATCTCTCTTCAACTGAAATGGGAATGGGTGGTGAGAAAGAAAAAATTTTCTCTTATTTAAATGATTGGAAATCATATTCTAAACTAGATTTTAATCTTATTCAAAATATATCTATCTTCTTATTAAAATGATAGTAGTATTCAATTGATTATGTGAGGAGCAAAAGAAATACTATTTGGAATATGCGCTTGCATAAATTGTGATTAATCATTTCAATTTCCATAAATATGAGCAAATCAGTCTTTCAAAGTTTCATCTAAACAATATAATTATGATTGATAAAAATATCACTTAAAAAATTTCAGCAATTTGATAATCTTTCCATAAGTTCAAAATTTTAAGATTAAAAATTGAATTGTTTAAATTGATAAAAAAAGGCGTTCTATCACAATAAATAGCTAAGATCAAAGAATCGAAGCAAAAAAAAGCAGAGTTAACAAATGGCAAATTTTAAAATTGGCAAGGACACTATTATGCATAGTTAATAACGAAATTAATTACTTATGAAAATTACTCGATAGCAGTGTTTACACATAAGTTTCATGGATACTCCTGCAGAACAGAATTTTGAATGGAAATAAATATAAGACGACGATGTTGTTCGATAACCTTAGAATTCATTCTTTTTTTCCGTGAATTGAAAAATGCAAATGTCAGAAGATGATGATTTGTGGCAAAGAAAGTGGTAGGCAATGAAAACATTGAAATTCATCAGAAAGTGATAGCGCAAAATGCGCAATCAATATAAGAGAGAGTGGTAGCATGACGAGAAAACGTTTTTGGGTTTCAGCAAATTCCAAAAAATAAAGAAATTGGCGTAACATTATTTTCTTACCTATTTAAATATAATCGGAATCATCAATCTTTATTCAATCTTCAACCTAGTCTCATTAATTTTAATTTAAACGATCAATTTTTCCTATCCTATCAAACCAATCTTTGTGGTTAACTTATGGCAAAAGTCAAAAAAATTTTACAACATTTGTACGTTAACCGCGTTGTTGAAATAAGAATCATTTTAGACCTGAATGGATTGTGCTCATGACAAAATAATATAGCAAATAATTTATTTCTCGATCTTTCGTTGGCAACCTTCGGGAATCGACACACTTTTCATTATCAGTCACATTATCAGTCAGACATCATTTATCAGAGGAATGTTCTTCTCCTAAAGTCCAAATTATGGTTACGGCGGATGGTTCATCTCACTCTATCACACCGATAATGCCATCTTTCATTTGCCGTGAAATTTAGACTATAAGAGAACACTTTATTGTGGTTGTGGTAGTTGGACAGAATTTTTTAGTTACACTCATCTAACTTGTATTGTGATACGCCTATCTAATCTAAATCTATCATTGTGATACGTCTACTTAAATCTATCATTATATTATGCCTACCTAATTTTATTATTGTGATATTCCTACCCAATCCTATCATTTCAATAAAATGCAAATGCAATTCAGTGCAGTAGTTCAGTGCAGTCAAATGCAATTCAGTGCAGTAGTTGGCATACCCTATGATAGCACTTATCGGTGAAAGTCAGTGAAAATAAGCAGCGCGCAAAGGCTTTTAAATTTAAATATTTTTCTCACTGACGAAAAAAACCAGACATTCCAACAAAATGGGCTTTCCATTTAATAAAGTTTGGCCAATCATTTAAAGTATGCTTTTCATTTTTAAAATATTCACCACTTCTATCAGCTATATCTCATTTATCAGTGCTCTTGCAGTGAAATTCAAAAGGATGAAAAATTTAGCTATGTTATTTTAAGCTCCTCGATTTTAAAGAACTCCGTTATTACGATTCAAAATTTGATTACTATATAAAATGAAATACATTTCAGTTAAGTAATACAGAACACATGAGAGGATAGATCAATTTATCCGCTTGGATAAGATAATTGCTTTGGAATTTCAAAAAATGCCATTTTTTTCTTATTTCTTTTTCGGTATTCGCTTTTAACAAAAAGGCTTGATTAGTATTTGGTGCTAATTAAACGTAATGATCTGCACAGATTCAGATTTAGTCCTAATTAGTTGGTTAAGCTAGCAGTCAAATTAGAAAAATGAATGAAAATGGCCTCAAACAACTAACAATGTGAACGATGCGCAAATGTCCACTTTCATTTTTGAAATCAGTTCGGAATTCTCCAAAGTGACTACAAACACATCCTATGCCTTCTCAAACGTCGAAATATCAATTTTAAATTCTAACGACCCTACTCTGTTTTAATCCATTCCACTACGCACATTCCATCATTTTATTCAATTCCATCCTATCATATTCTATCTATTGTTGGATGGGTGGTGCCTAATTTCTCATTATAGCCTTAGGAAGAAATGGCGCTACGTTGGATATTTGAATTCCATTGGATGCTTATTAGTGTCGAGCCAACATTTTCATAGAAAGTGATATAGAGAAATCAGGGTTAGTAAGGCCGCGCCAGAACGGGGCGGTGGTTGATAGTTGCTGGTACTTATCTCGGCTTTATTTCTTTTCAGTTGCAGGAAGTTTGCAGGATTCAGATGGGAAAATCCAACAAGCGAAAGTAAAATTTTCTTGAATTGTCTATTCCTCTTTATTACAGTTCCTTTCGTTCGTATTTCTGGTTCATAGCATATATAATTGAATGTTTTATTTAGCCCTTTTTCTTTGAATTTTTAATCACCGAACTAAAAATATAATTTGCAGAATTAATCTGGAAAGTGATCAGAAACCACTAATAAACTTTAAACATTTTCTGGAAATGTGATTCCGTAAATTGGTAGTATATGATGGTAAGATTCTGTAGACAAATATAGGGAAATAGATTGAAATGATCAAGACTGAGAAGCTTAACTAATACAGAAGAATGGTTTTATAAAATTTCCCTTTCATCAGTTTACTGTTATTGATTCCAAAAAAAGATTCATTAATCAACCTGATTGAGTTTTCTTTTTCGTTCAGTCGGGATAAGTCACAGAATAGAACTTCCATTGTGAACAATGATCCAAATAGCGACGACAAAGCTGATTTATTCAATCAAATATTGATCGATATGCTTGAAAATATCAAGACATGGGAAGAAGTGACTACCTCTTGGATGAAAACTGCTGATAGTTTTTGTTGTTTGAAGGTAATTTTTTCACATACAGACTTGAAACATGATTTTTTTTATTTTTTGTTTTTCATTGATAAAACATGGACTATACATTTAAATCAATGTTTCAAGCCTGTATGACATCACAACATTATATTCTATAATTAGTAAGTATTGTGTGACTTTCCACATAATAACTGAAATGATGCACTTGTAAGCCATTCGTTTTAAAATTGATAATGAACTAAAAACGACTATTCAGGATGACGAAATAAGATCCGAAGCATACCTTCAGTTAGCTGAAGCAATTTTATTGGCTCTTGTGAGAGTCCAGGTGAAAAATGAATTCTCCGTGAGACCGGCAAGTTTCCCATGTCTTAAATTAATTCAGATTTCTCGAAAATATTTATGCCGATGCACGTAGAACAAAAAAACTATTTATCCGAAAATAGTATAACCGAAAATAACTCCTTTTAAAAGTTTAGAATTTCGCATTCTTATTCGCGTGTCTGATGTTTTAATATTCAAATCATATTCGTTTTTCAGCGAAGTATGATACCCATTTTTGAAGCTTGGGAGAATATTTATAATGCTGTCATCGAAGCTTGTTCTCAGGATTCTATTCAATGCTGCACATTTGCTATTAAACTAGCTAATCAAACAAGCCAATTAATTACATGTCAAAAGGTTGTACAAAATATTTTAAATTTTTTTATTCGCAGAACCAAATTCATTCATTATATTAAGTATATAAACAACCTGTAGAAATTACGAGAATGTTTGTCACAGTTATTTCGACATATTCTATTTCATACAGTCTTGTTTTGTCTTCTGACAGAAAGATAGTTTGCTTATCAAAGAATATAACCATGTGGACTTTTCGGAGATTTACAATATCACCAGTATATTATGCGTTTATAAATCTTTGGTTCTTTTTAGATGGATTGTCGACTACTTTTCGTTTGTTCGCACATAATTCGAGCTCAGATTGAATACTTTAATTATGACGTTATTAATGATGTTTTTGTTGGAGGTCCGTTTTTGATTTCTCCATACTTTTATTTTTTTTTTAAGGAATTGGTTTTGTTTCAATTTTATTTTTCGAAAACAATTCATCACTTTTTCTCAGTGCTTTTAAGGAAAAGCCAATATTATATCTTTTTTTTTGCAATGAACCTCTGTTAGCTGATCGAATTTGCTAAATTTCTAAAAATACGGACAATATTTGTGGAATTTAGGATATGAATAACAACAATGATATTGCTTATAAAAAAATGTTTATTTTCAGACTTTGATTTGTTTGGAAAGGAAAACGTTCTTGATATTTTTTGCAAGCTGTTAATCGAGATACGAAAGCATTCACTCGAAACACTTCGCAAACATACAGATAAACAAACTGTAAGTTCATGACTATTTCGCGTAGATATTTTTTCTCCATATTCCGAAAGAGAGTTGACCAAATTTCGAACGTTGTTTCAGGAACTTTTGTTACACATTACATGATGCAAATCTCCACGGTTGAATCGCAGGAAAGATTGAATTTTGTAAAAACTTCCGACTTTTTTCTCCTACAGTTATTTTTTAGGGCATTGCTCTTGAATTGATGTCTAAATCCGTATTAAACATCTTGGAGGCAGCGACAAGCCTGATATCTTTAATGACTAAACCTGCACACATTTTGTTCGTTATTGGTGCTTTATGTGAATTCATGAGCAGTTGCCTTGCTCTGGTGACGGAAAAAGGCTGTCGGATATTTTGCAAAAGCCAAACAAACGTTAGTGGAATTTTTTGCATGATATGGAGTACCAGAAAATGAAAATTTTATATTGAATTAACATACTTAATAAAACACCTTAAAGTTTGAATTTTGGGTTCAGCATTCAGTAGTATCTCAATACCTCACATTAATATTTCAGCTATTATTAGTTAGTTGCTGCTTTGTCTTCAGTTATTTTTCCAAAAATTTAAACAATTTTTGAGGTTATTGTGTTGGTGAAAACAGCTCTGACTACTCTCAAAAAGCATTATTCGGGGCCATACGACACTTCCTTGCTTGGTCAGTTAGAGCCAGTTTTTATTAACGGATTGCGCTTAGCACGTTTACGTCCTTGTCTTCTTAATTTCTGGAGACAGACGTTTAGTTGTGCAAGTCATCTCGATATTTTAGATGAGCTAAGGTTAGTTTTCATTTGGGATTTGCTTGAGAAATCGGATCCTTCCGTTATTGTTTGATTGTCTGTTTTTAATCCATATTTCTAAGGTTTCTAAGGAAGTTCAGTTTTATACTAATTTTTGTACCTCATTTTCACATTTCTTTCAAATGGCTCGTTGTTTTCGATCTTAGAACTGGCCGTAGTGGAAGATAATCTTACTGCTGCTTACTTAGTGATTGCTCATACTCTTTCATCATTCACTTGCATGACATACTCTTCCGTTTGCTTGAAGTATTTAATTGTCATTATACCTTTAAAAATAAAAGATGCAATAGTTCAGAGACTTTAAAACAATCTTTCTAAAAAAAGTGATTAAATATATTGCTGAGCAGAGTAGATTGAAATTAATAAGGCTCGAAAAAATTTCTTTAATATTCCAATTGTTTTTGTATAATTTATTCTTTAGCACTGCTTTGGAGTGTGCCAAATGTGCATCGATAAATTTCGATTCAGAACAGAAAGATTTTTCGGGAATGAATAATGCAAAGACGTCCACATCTTGTGACAGAAATCTTAATTTCTCCATGGATGGGAGTAACGACGTTGTTAATAGAAGTATAAGTCAGGTAGTCAGAGTTATGCAATTATAAACTATTTTGCGTTTTTCTTTGTTATGTTTGAAATGTATCCGTTCAGTTCAGAATCGCATTCATCCATGTCACACTCCTTGATTCCTCCTTAAATTTGCGCTGCCAGGAGCGTTCATCTCGCTGCTTATTCTGTATGCATAACCCAACTTTATCAGCACAAACGTAATGATTTCAAGTTCCAATAGATACGTTTAAGACAAAACGTTGACTTATTATATGCAAAGGAATTCTTCATTTGAATGTTATTTGAATAAATAGGCAAGTTAAAACTTGCAAAGAACTAAAAAGCTAAAAAAAACTAAAATCTGATGGTGATTTTAACTTTTTTTTTTGCAGAATTTTAAGCAGTCGCCCATAAAGAGTGCACAGCCTTCACTTTCAAAGTATACAACGCTGAAACATGTGAAGGATGAAAGTATGGGCGAGTACGCAGTTGTTAACGTATCTCATTCTGAGAAAAAAATGCAATCAACTGATCACCAGAAAGAAAAACTATTAGGAAGAAGGTTAGAAGATATATGTCACTGAAAATTGTCGAAAAATCGGTTTTTGAATAGTATTGTTTGTTTCAGTGACAGCCTGCTATCTTTTACTGAAGAAAGTCAATCAATCGATTTGGCAGCACGTATTCCACCGGAATATACTAATAGTTCATCGCAAGAGAAGTTTGTTTGTTCTGAATATATGTAATGTTAAAGTCAGTGTGAATACAACTGATGAAATTAAAAATGGAGTTCTTGAATTGCGATAAACTAAAGATGGAGAAGGATGCAACCCAACAGCAATTCTAAACTTGAACCGATCAACCGTATTGGTTTGTATTAATGAAATATGAATTCACAAGGAAATGTCTAATTTCAGCTCATCAGCAATGAAAGCTTCAGAAACACTATCACCGGTAAAGAAAAATGATGCTGAATATAATTGTATGGCTACTTCAAGTATCTATGTTCGATGCGAAAATGAGGATCTGTCCACTGGAAATATTAAAAGTGATAATAATGTGGGTGACATAGGTAATGGCGATAGCGATGTTGATAGAACTACAATAAAAAACTCTGTGATCCTAGAGGTTTGTTTTACAAATTTTTCCATGATCTAATGCATTAAAAGTTGAGGTAAGGTTTGTAAATTTAAGTGGGTGTTCTTTGAGCTAAAACTTCGATAGTTGGGGTCAAAGTTCAGCCAGTGTTTTTGCAAGTTTTTCTCAGTTTTCTTAACCCGAAATTTCATTTAATTGACTTTTTAGGATACGCAAGATGATCAAGGTGTGAAATTTAACGAGCTTTGCAGAAATGATTTTACTGGTCGGTATTTTGCGAAATTGATCTGAATTTTTATTTCTGCTGTGTTTAATATCATTTTTTCGGCACTTGGAATAGATTTAAAGAATTTGATACAAGAAATTTATGTCTATGGTATAAACTATGTTTGATGATGAATAATCCAGCAAGATGTTATACTTCGTTTTATTTTTTAATATTCTACATTTTTGTATGTTGAAAAATCCTATTTTTGCTCACCACAGTAACAATAGATCAATCAACAGAGAATCCACTACTCTTTATGAGTAAGGTACCTTACTGCTATCGCTCTCGAATTTGCATATTTTGGTCGAGCATTTTAGATCTTAAAGGCCAAACCGATGCCAAAGACGAACTCAGTGGTCAATCAGCGATTATTTTGTTGGATGAACATATGAGAGATGTAGAGCGAAAAGTTTTGGATGAGCCAACACTTTCGATAAGATGTAAAACTCCTGTAATTTTTTTTGGTATTTTGCTTCAGTGGAAGATACAAACTTCTTCTATATTTGCGTTTGTAGGAAAGTTTGACTTATAGTTTCTTCTTTCTTTTTTTAATATTTGAACATTTGACGGTTTTCAATTTTTTTCATATCTGCATTTTCTTTCATTATGAACATTGATTAAGACTTTGTTTTTTTTTTTTTTGCATTGGCATTCAGAGAATTTAAAATTTAAATCTGTCGAATCTATCGAAAGAAAATGTAGAAATGTAGCAGACGAAAATTTTTTTGTTTCTTAGGAAATCACAGAATCACATTTGGAAAACGTGAGTCCGAGGGAGAGTACAGATGAACTAATGAAAACACCAAACAGTATATTGAAAAAGTGTGGAAGAAGAGCAGTCTGTCCGGCGATTAATTTTTTTTCAGCCAGTGCAAAAAAAGTAATTTCAAACTTCAAAGAAAAAATTTATTGTCTAAACAATTTTATTTATGTCTACTGTGGTAGCTGTTAAGGATGGATGTAGCTGATAAATTAAGCAAGATAGTGTGATGGTTAGTATTACGATTACCGTCCGAGAGATCGTGCATGAAGTCGTGGTAAGGCTGAAGTGCTATTATGCTGTAGTGCACTGATTATCCGATCAGTTTTGTTAATAAGTAATGCGATATTGTTGTTAAGTGCAAACGTGTTCATTTCGATGCGTCGACTCTAGACGATGATGATATTTATGGTCCTCCACGTAGAAAAATTTTTCGGCGACCCAGAAATTTATCATTTTCTGAATTATCGGTGATTTTTTCATATTCCGACATATTTTCTATCTCTTTACACTAATTTTGAAATATAAATCTTTAAAAAGGTACTCTCTCTCTCTGAATTTCTTTATATTTTTAATCAACAGAGGAACAGCATGACGTAATAAAATGGATGGCAGAGATCTTTGTTATTTTAATAATAGAAAGAGAATTTAAGTACTATGTACAAATGAACAACTAAATTGTCTGGAACTGCAAGAGATGAGTTCATAAGAATTCTTCCTATAGCTTCTAATTAGCATTTTCCAGCTCGATAACCGTTTTGAACCGACTTCACCTTCAAAGCGACCATCTATATTACCCACCAACAAAAATCCTGCTGATGCAGTTTTTCCGGCGCTAGTCGGATCGGAGGAATTGATTCCACCACAAATATATCTCAAACTGGCTCCAGCAATGAGGTATGATTCTCAATATGTGTAATGGAATTTTTTTAGCCGTAATAACTAGAGAATATTTCGTTAAAAAAAATTTTAACTAAAAGTAAGTTAAAACTTCATCAAGCTTCTGGAACAGTACTTTCTGATTTTGTCATTTAAATTTTAACTATTATTTTCAGTTCCCTTGCTCTGCGGTCACTAATGAAGTCACGCGGCGTTGCTACTGTTGGTAATCTGGCTTGTATGTCAGAGCAGGATATTGAAACATTTCCATTTCGAGATCCGAAACTGAGCCGTGTTCTGAGGGCGCTTGAGGATCATTTTAGGATGGTGATTTTTTTTGTGAAAAGAGGTGGCGGAAAGATATATATCAGACAAAATCACTAAGACTTCTCTTGTTCTTTAGTAGGACTTTGTAATGATGGCATAGAGATAAAATCAAATTATGTACTGATTACAGCTTATCGAGTTATGACACATATTTATACTGAAAGATGATTTGTCGTGAATCTATAGACTTTTTATTTTCATTTTACTTAAGTAAGACGAATCAAAAAAAGCTTAATTTCCGGGGAACTTGAAATTAGCTTAGCAAATATCTATCAATGTTTCCTACTTTCACTTGCTTGTCTTGAAAAATGTGGATTTTATTGCAGAAAAATATGGTGAGCAAGGAAGACGCCATTGAATTGGAAAAAATCATGAAATGTCGATTAAATTCTCCTGCTGATTGCTTGAAAGAGGTTTATCCCCCAACTACTAATGAACATGAAACGGTTTCTTCTAAGACAGTGCAAGAACTGCGCATTATTGATGTTCCTGAAGGTGAAATAGGAACTTCAGATAAAACAGCCTCTGAAACTTCCGGAAATGAAGTTTCCAGGGCTTTAATTAAACACAGTTATGTGAATCCGTTCCAAAATGATTCCAAACGATTCACACCCTGTGCAGTCAAGCGTTTGAATAATGGCGAAACTGATTGTTGTTCATCAAAGCAACCGGATTTGAAAAGTGATCGAATTATGCCACCCTTCGAAATTAGGCAAAGGACCATAAAGCAAGGTTTTATTGTTTGTTTGCATTTCACATTCCTTCAATTCTTTGCAGTTAAATGTCTTCTGAAGTATCGGTTCGTGACAGCTGCCCCTATGGGATGGCATACACTTCTTCAATTATCTAACTTATATGATTGAAATGGCAACACTTCTCGGAAATTCAGCAAGCTCGCATTAATCTGTCCTTTCTATCGCCGAATGATGCTGTTGCATCTTAGAAATATAATTAATGTATTGGTGAATGAATAGTTTCAAAGCATTTGGCGGTTCTTAGACCTGTAAGACGAATTCAGATGTTCCAGATATATCCAAAATATAATGACCTATAATTCATTTTTTTAACGATAATTCTAGGTGACTGTCGGTCTCGATTTGGTTTCTTTCATCCGTTTGTCAGGGATCAAAAAGCAATGAATCTTCAAGGCACAATAACAACAGCTTCTTTGGAGAAAAACGGTGCAAAGAGTTGTATTGGCTCTTCATCCTTATCGGAATACGACAGTATGGAAGAGAGGCTTGCTATGAAATCGCCGCTACCGAATGAAGATATCGGAAGCTGTGAATCAAATAAAAATATAAATAATATAAAGCCAGAGGAAGATGTTGAACATTATGATACTGATGGTTCTCTCAGAAACGCTTATCGCTTATTTCTTGAGAATTCGGTTGTTGCAGCATTAGCAGGTATTTTCACTAACAATGTTCTAACAGGTTACCGATTCCTTTGATAAAACCTGTATCTAGCCTGAGAGCATCAGACTTGAATAATCATTAACATTGAATCCAACTAAAATTTAATTCGAAAGATTCCTTATCCAAACTACACTCATTGTCTTATCCATAAAATCGGTTCATCTCACCGTAACGATAGCACAGCATCTACTTAACGCCACGTAGGAATCACAACTCGCAAATCAAAGCACTCGTTTTTATTAAAATTGCTTATGTTAGTGGAAAATAGTTTAAAAAGTTTTCTAAGAATTCGAGGAAATTTCCATGTCGTAATATTTCAGGTATTTATCCAATAAAGAAATTTAGCAGCAAACAGTTGCTTTCTTTTTCTCAAGCATGCGCTTCTTTCCAAGCGACAGTTCTAAGTTCATCGAGGAAGATCGACGAATAATAATATTGGAAAGTTATAGCTTATCAAATTGTGCATCACTTCTAGAAACCTCTCTTATTAATATGTAGCATGAAGTGCTATATGGTATGGACTCCTACCGGTCACTTTTAAGTAACTCATTTGGTATACACACTTATACTTGAAAATTTATCCAGTATATTTTGCATTTATAATTTCATAAGTTCTTGTCATCGGGACGTTTTTCTTTTTGTTTTTCTTGAGACATGTGGTTCTCGTGATGGATTTTCTATTTTTCCATTTTATTTTTAATAGTAATGTCGCATTCTTTCTAACACTTGTTCCATGTTTATTTGTTCTTAATTCATATGACATTTAGTAAAAAAGATTTTATTATCCTTGACTTTCATAGACACATTAAATTCTTGTAAAGAATGATTGATTTTTGGACGTCAATTCAGCTAAATTAGAGAAAAGTTATAGAGGTGAGAAACGACACCACTGATTGAACTAAACTGTCATCTGATCAATAATGGCAATTGCTTTTTACCTTTTTTGTTTTATTGATGTTGTGAGCAATACTTGCGCTCTACTGAGATTCGTACCGACGGCTTCTGCTTATTTTGTGCTTGAAACCATGAAATAAAGATTATTTCTTAAAAATGGAAACTGTAAGAAGTAGGGTCACTATCATCCCAGTGCTTTCCGCGGTTCATCTCAGAGAGGAGACGGGTTAGGATGTCTAAATGCCATGTTGTGATTATTTCGTCCCATATGAGAAAGTAATTATGTGAAATTTGGAATTTTCCAGGAATTGCCATCCTGATTATTGAAAGAAATCTTTAATATATGAAGGTGCCTTTGATTGGCCCTATTTCAGAACACATCACTCCATCGAGAGGAAATTTCGTTTGGTTCCATCCAATATGTAGTACATCACTACTGTATTCCAGGATGTGTTCGTTGGGTCGTTGGTTATATCGTGGCAAGGCGTTTGCTTCGATATCCAGTTGCTTTCGACAGCCGACAGTTTGGGTTTCTTTTCATCCCAATTTTTCGAATTAAAGGCAAGAGTCAAAAGAAGCCAACACAATTACCAATAGATGTGTCGGTGGTCTAATCATATGGGTTTCAAAAACAACATGGTCGTAGTCTTCAAGAGAAGTTTGCGGTGTCTCCCAGCCTTTGGCATATGTTGTTAGGTCATCGTATTCAGAAGGGGAGTAATGCAACCACTTATTGAGCGGAGTTTACTTAGTTAACTAAAATGTAAATGTTAGCTGAAGTGTATGTTTGTGATATGATTTTAATGAAGACTATCAGAATGCCTGATTTATTGGGAAGCTCGTTTAATAGTAGTTTCAGGTAAGCTAACTTAAGGCACTATTAATTTGCTCGATTTTATCTTTCACGAATTCAGATAAAGTTCCAAATATTGCATCAAGTCGACGTAATTGACGTTATTTCAGGCTTCACATAAAGCATCGAAAGCAGCAAAACCTCTGAGTGGGCAGATAGCTTTGGTAACCGGCGGTGCACGAGGTGTTGGTAGAGGTATCGCATTGCAACTTGCTGAAGCTGGTGCAACCGTATATATTTCGGGACGGAAACCGGGTTCAGTCCCTCGCGTACCTACTTTGCATGATACTGTCAATGGTCAGGTTTTTACCTCTATAAAAAATGTCTTATGCAAAGGAGCATGAGGGGACTTCCGATTTTTTGTCATGTTTTCAGCATATATTCTTTAAGTGATAGTATTTGTTGGAAGCTATAGGAGATGTCGCTCGATACAAGATGTTGCAATAAGCAAGCTATGAGCCCTTTGTTGCAGACAAGGCACGTAGGAAAAGAAGCATGAATGTAAGCGATAACTCATATGCTCTTGTAATCTTTACAAAAAAACTGTAACGTTTTTAGAAATTTCAAGCAAAGGTGGTAAAGCTGTTGCAATTTATTGCGATCACAGTAAGGATGATGAAGTTAAAGAGCTATTTGAAAAAATTGCAAAGGCTGAAAACAATCGATTGGATTTTCTGGTCAATAATGCCTTCTCAGGAGCCACTGTATGTTTTTGTTAAGAATATTAGCTTATGTATAGAAAATCAATTAAACTTTTGAAAAAAAAAGACTGGTTTTTTATCAAAAAAGTACTAATTATTTTTCGGTCAGCTTTATTTATATTAAATCGAGCCATGGATAAATACTTTTGAGAAACGGAAAGTTTTTAGCAATCATTTTAAGAATGCTTTTATTCACTTAACACATAGCACTGCAGGCAATGGAAAAAAATGTTGGTAAAAAATTCTTCGAATGTCAGCCATCATTTTGGGATGAAATAAACAGTGTTGGTTTGCGAAACGTTTATATTTGTTCAGTATTAGCATCACGCATGATGGTCGCCCGTCAAAA
Source organism: Cercopithifilaria johnstoni (assembly GCA_916381525.1). Classification (NCBI taxonomy): domain Eukaryota; kingdom Metazoa; phylum Nematoda; class Chromadorea; order Rhabditida; family Onchocercidae; genus Cercopithifilaria; species Cercopithifilaria johnstoni. The sequence goes on from CAKAEH010001514.1 coordinate 22,791, forward strand.
GGGATTGATTGTGAATATCAGCTCACCGGCAGGCGTACGCTATTTTTTCAATGTACCCTACGGAGTGGGTAAAGCAGCAGTAGGTTCTTTGCTTATATTAATAATTGATAGCTTTACAAAACTCTGGTCGTAAAATATTTTTTGTATATAGCATAACTCAAGATGAACGAATTAGAGTTACATTACTGAAGACTCGGAAACTGTCGGTAATACATGATTGTCGCAAGTCTTTTTTTATATCAATAATTTCTTCTACAGCTGCGAGAATTCCTTGTTTGTTATCTTATCATTTTATAATAGTAATATTCTGTTAAAGATATTAAACATGTAAAGATTTTTCGAAAAATTAAGATTGATAAAATGTCTGCGGATATGGCCGAAGAGCTAAAGGATTATAAAGTGGCGGTGGTATCACTATGGCCTGGAACAGTGAAAACTGAAAATTCATACGATTGGTTGAGATCTGGAATGCTGAGCCAACTTACGAAAATATCTCAGGTGTCTTATTCTAATGGGATGTATTATCTTTTCCAGTGCTTTTTTTTGCTGGCACCTGTTTATGTTAGTCTCTTTCTAGTCACAGCTTACTTGAATGTTATGTCATCTTGTTTTGAAAAGCAATGTTTATTACAAATAGTGATGATTGTCAGACCATCCACTGCTGGATAACCTCTAGATGCATATTAGAAAGTGACGATATATTTATAAACATTTTTTACTTAAAGAAATATTTAAGTAATTGCAGATCCAATTAGAGGGTATGATAGAAAAAGGAGAAACTCCCGAATTTGTTGGACGAGGCGTGGCGTGCTTGGCCTGTGATAATCGGGTATTAAGGAAAACTGGATGTATACTTTTAACGGGTGATCTGTGCGATGAATACCTGTTTCTTGATAATGATGGTTAGTCTTCTATTATCGTGTTAGATTTGATTGCTTGAAATTATTTATAAACATGTTCTTTAGATAGTACTTGCAGTCTTTTGAGACTTATTACCAGTCTTCAATTTTCGAATAGTCAAGGTATATTACATAAATTATTTATATTAGTTGATATTTTCACTTATTTCTTTTTTCAGGAAAAATCCCTTCAAATATGAGGAGCGTAAGCGTTGTATTGGATTTTTTTGGATTCAAAGCAGTGGCGAAATTAATACCAAGCTTCTTGAAAATTCCAGCCACATTTCTTCATTTGTCGTCTAATAAATTTTATAAGCTCTAAATCGCATATATTCAAATCAAAATTGCTTTTTTTTTTAATTATGACTAGGAAGACTAGAAATTGAGACATTACGAAACTTTAATGACAAAGCGTAAAACGACAGGAATGTATTCTCTTCGAAACAGCTACCATGAAGTTATCAATTCCGTACAGTTCCTTGTTTTTCAAATTTTAGTATTATTAGCAGTGTTTAGATATATCTCGTAATAGAGAGATGTTATGTGGTTTTTGTCCCACTCATGAAAATAATAAGGTTATGAGTGGTATTGCTATAATTTTCTGGAAGCTTCAAAAAAAACAAAGGCTTATATTGATTGGGTGACTAGTTAATATCAGATCAGTCCATTTAGGCTTTGTTAAAATATCTCTTGACATGGTCTTATTATCGCGAAAAACAGTGTTTATTTTTTACAGCTTGTCTATTTAATTTTATTTGTAAAGAGTGAATAAAATAAGCTTAGCCAAGCATTACCGAACAGAAGAATATCAAACTATATTTTCAGAAGCATTTGTGCTGCAATGCTGTTGAAAATATGGTTTGATATTCTTACAAATTTTGCATCGTTACTATTGGTTGTTTATTCGATTTTATGCTGGTGGTGATTATGGCGCTTTATGCATACTTATGTTTAAATTTCATATCATATTAATGTAATATTTTCTAGGACTTCCGAGATCATTTTGTTGAAAATAATAACCGTTGCAAAAAAGAAAAAAATTTAATGTGAAGAAGTAATGTAATTGTATCTTTTTTGGACTGTTTCTTTCAAATCAAATCCGTTTCTTTTGAGCTGTGGCCAATTCAACATGGATTGTAATAAAACCTGGATGGATTGATGATATCGGCACTTCTTCATTTCAAGAAAACAATGCTCGAAGTTTATCATGCTGGAAAGTTTGTTCATTTTCCTTATTATTCTGTCAATGACAACATTTGGAATAGAAATTTTCCCTTCATCATAAATCATCAGCTCCAAATTTGTACTTTATTTTAGCAAAATTAGGTACTGGAACTATGGTATTATTTTACATTTTTAGCACTAGTTCAAACGGGAGGTGAATTTTTCTACCATCTTTAAGATGTCGAACAGAGATCATCAGAAGAACCCGAAACATACTTTATAATTTATAGTTTATAGATTAAAGTTTGCCATGGTGTATGCAAGTGATACGTGGCAATTATATGTCATTTGCTGCGGCTGGTACTCTTCCGTAATCACAGAATCGGTACTGCCATTTACGGTTATGAATTAAACTATGAAGTGTAGTGAGAATAGTTGAATTGAATTCCAATTTTTGTTTGTCATAAGGTTTTAATTTTGCCATCAGAATCGCTTATCTACCGGAACAAACATATTGTTTCAGTAGATTTTCTTGCTAACAATTAAATGTTCCCTCCCTATAGAAAGGTTTTTGTGCGAAATGAAATTGCATAAAAGAGAGAACTAAATAATTCATCGAAATAATTACATCCCATTCCTTCCCAACGCATATAAACCATTCATGCATATAAGCATAGGTGCAAATATGAAGCAATTGAAAAACGCAACATTGCGATTCAATAATTAAATTTCAGGAAGAAAAAAAGAAATGAAATAGGAAAAGAAAGAAAAACTGAGATTGTACGTATATTGCTATTGTTGAAAACTAGAAATGTAATTGTGAATAGAACTTAAACTACAATTGCGTAATACTTTCCTTTCATTTTATTTTCCTTTTAATAATACTTAATGTAAAAATAATTTTTCCAACAAGTAAGTTTCTTCTTTTCTCTTCAATGATTTCAATTTCGTTACTAATTTCATTGAATTTGCTCAAAGAAAAGAAAAAATGGGTTGATAGAAGTGGTTTTCCTTTCTTCATCCATAAATAAATTAAATTAGTAATTAGTACATCTGCACATGCATAACATATATTTTTATCTTCATACCATTTACTTGCAATGTTTTAGAAATAGTTAAGTTTTACTTTCCTTCCATTTTTTCATTTCTCAATGATATGCTTAGGTATGTATGTGTATGTATATGTATACTTAATATATTTGCTATTGCTAACGCTTCATTGAATATGAGTAAATACTCTATGCAAACCAAACCTATTTATTACCACCTGGTATTATTTCAGCTATTTTTTTATTGGTTTCATTTTGTTTCCACTTTGATAGATTTTTTTTCATTGATCAAAGAAATTCAGCGAACTAATATTTGCAAAACTTCTGAGTGATGTCTTTTTGTAGAATTCTATAATAACTTCATTTGACCAATCATTCCTTTTAAATTTTCTTATTCATCATTACAGAAAATTTTAAAAAGAAGAAAATCAATTTTGGTCAAGGAAAAATCACTTCAGAACATTGACAATCATAGATTATTTTTGGTTTCAATTGGATTCATCTAATAAATCTCATTACTTCATTGTTATCTTTATTCCTTATTTATTCCTGATCCGTTCTATCGTGCTTTTCAGCTTTAAGTGTTGATTGGTTGGTTGCTTGAGGCTAAAGTGAAATGAAAAAATGTGTTCATAAAATTACGGAAGTACGAAGTAAATCCATTAAAACAAAATTTTCCTATATAATTTATCTTTTGGTGTCTTCTATTTTCTAACATATAAATTGCTCATTAAAATGATATAATTTCTCTTCTTCAATTATAATAAACTTTTTCAACTTTTCAGCGTTAAATTTTGAACGGTTGGTCTATTCCTTGGCCTCTTTTCTTATTGAATTTCATTTTAGCATTTTATAATAATTTTAAGGTGGGAAAAGAAAAAATACTAATATGAAATGCTATGTATTCTTGAAGGGAATCAAACTTGATTTCACTCACTATAAAGTATTTATTATAACTAAGATAATATAATTGTGATACAAGGAAGAATAAAAAAAATTTTTTTTTGAAAGATTGAACCGAAATTTATTATGAGAAATAAAAATTTAATTGTAGATTTGAAATAGCTATCTTACTGAATGTTCTACTTCCTACCATTTCTCACTTTTCATTGTTCCAGGCCATAATGATACCACAGCCACTTTATAGTTCTTCAACTTTTCAGCTGTATCGCAGATACCTTATCGATTTTAATTTTTCGAAAAATCTTTGCATGTTTGGTATTTTCAGTAGAATAATATTGTTATAAAATAATAAGATAACAAACAAGAAATTCTTGTAGATTTAGAAGAAATTATTGATATATAAATCCTACGACTTGCGACAATCATATATTACCGACAGTTTGCTAGCCTTCAGTAATGTAATTCTGATTCGTTCATCTCGTTCATCTCGCAATTGTTTTTCGCAGTTGTTTCATATATTATTTTACGATCAGAATTTTGTAAAGTTATCAATTATTAATACAAGCAAAGAACCTATAGCTGCTTTATTCAAAGAGCATATTGAAAAAGTAGCGCACGCCTGCCGCTGAGCTGATATTTACGATTGATCCATTTTGACACGGGCGACCGTTATGCGTGAAGCTAATGAAGCCTGAACAAATGCAAACGTTTCGCAAACCAATACTGTTCATTTCATTCCTGAGAGTGATATGTGGTATTGCAACAAGTGATTGGATGATAAAACGGATGAAATTCCCTGAATAATAATTTTCCATCCTGTCTCTCTCATTTTCTAAAACAAGATTAGAAGATAATGATGGAATGCTCATGACTCCGATACGGATCGCAAATTATTTGATTTTTTAGCAAAATGAAATAAAGTTGATAAAATCGAAAGTTACTTGAGGATCACCGATGCATAGTTCTATTTTTATTATTATTTATAAAAATTGTACACCACATAGGAGTTCGAATTTATGATTAATGCGATTAAAATTTTTAAATCGGCTTTTTATTTCTCTGTTTCTCCTTTCTTCCTTCTTTCTCTCTTCAATTCTTTCCAACAAATATTCAAGCAATTAGAAGTTCATTTACTTTTGCGTACTCTTTCATTTCCTTTTCTATCAAATCATTATTATTATGCTCACAAATTATAACTGTTATTATCTTATCATTATTATCACTAATACTATTATTATCAAATATTACTTAATGATAAATTAAAAAATGGAACCATAATTCTTTTCCATTATAATGTGCTATTTATTTTTAACTTCCGCTCATTGATTATTTGCTTTCTTTTTTTTGAATTCCACAACTATTTCCTTTCATAAGAAAGCCTCAATGCCTGAAGGATTGATAGAGCATTTCACACCAAAATTAATTTTCACTTTAATGATACGAACGAATTTGACACGCTCGTTTTTATTTGTAAATAATAATAATAATATCTTTTTATTGGAATATTGATGTTTCCACCGTTCCTTCCTTTCATAGCCATTTATTTAATTTTTCTATACTTTTCTCACATATTTGAATGTGCCAATAGAAATTTCAATATGATAACATTTAAATTTTCTTTAAATTTAAACTGTCATCAATCTTTTTCTTTCCATTCTATTTGTCATATTTTTTGTAAGAAACTTATTCAAATTTTTTCTTTTTATCTTTCAAAATGAATTTTCCTTTTATTACTGACAACCATCAAATATTTTATTTTTAATAACTTATCCCACTTGAGAAAGAAATTGTTAGCTTTTATAATTTTTTATATTGCACCAGCAAAATAAGCTAGAAAGGTTTTTCTTACAAATCAATAAATGAAATTATATTTAAAATCAATTTATTAAATTATAACTTCAATCTTTTGTTTTTTAGCATTTCCAAGAAAATTGAAATTATATAGCTATTAAGTAAGTAAATTTACTTACTTAATAGCTATATAATTTCAACATTTAACCTTTTCACTTCTCTTTCATTTCGTAATTCTTTTTCATTATGATATGAAAAAAGTATGCGATATCACAGAACTGTAATTCAGTATTTTCTACCAAGTGTATTGATAATTACCGATAAAAAACTAATGAATTGTTAGAAAAGCTAATACCACCGAAACGATCAAAATCACAATTTTTGCTGCATTCAACGATTCTCCCCTCCCCTTTCCCTCCCTTTCCCCCCAGTAAAATCATTAATTCTCACTTATCGTTAACATTCCGATCGGTGAAGCCTATCAGTCCATATTGCTGAATCGTAAAAATCATATCATTTCAAGTAATGTAATTCTTTATCGATTCTTCACATGATGGAACATGCTGTTTTGATGTTGATAACTTCATTACTACGATTGCAATCTTAATTGAAATTTCATAGAATAAAGAGAGAATGAGAATGCATTCATTAATTGCTACAATTGCTTTATGATTCTTGAAAAATCGAGAATAAAACAAAGATTTTCTACTACAAAAATGTTTTTCTCTTTTATTATGGAGCAATCAATAATGGCATGCTACATCATATTCGAATTGGCCGTTGAATTCATCGATTAAAAAACTTACAAAATGGGTAATCATATTTCATGGAACAGCGGAAAGAAAGAGATTATTGATGCGCTGAATGATGTGGGCGGCAATGTTTCACGGAAAGCGCCTGATTCTGGAATGTCGAAGAGTAATGAAATCAGCACGAAATGTAGTGAATATATCTCATATCAGCAGCAAATGTCAACCTCTCCCGCGAATCTAAAATCGGATATATTTTGTAATAAGCAAGATAAACTGATTTATAATAGCAGCACAACAAATGTAAATGATGGAAAATGGAAATCAAACTCAGAACTTGATAAGCAACTTTTCATGCCATTGAAATTATCGAATAAAATGAAGTGTAAGAATTCAAGAGAGCAACGACAAAGTACTGGAATTGGTGTAAAGCGTAACCAACCACTAATTCGAATGAGGTATCATTCATTTAATTTTTTCATAGCAGATAAAAAGATTAAAATTGATTGAGAGATTATATTTTTATTGCGAAGGATTTAAGTATTTGAGAGTTTTTGGAATGATCTTGAAAAAATGCATCTAAAAGTAATTTAGTTATCATAGAAATAATTTGAAATCTATTTAAAATTAAAACAAATTCGAAATTATTTCGATTAATTTTTGTGCAATTAATAAAATATTTTTTTCGCAAATAGCAAGCGATGATAATAATATTATAATTATAATTGAAATAATACAGCAATTCAAAAATTTGAAAATTCTTACGTTTACTAAGAATCACAAAAAGGCTTGAAATCTTATCACTTCAATTAAAAAAAATGAAAAATATTATCTAGCAACTATTTTCTACTTCAATCAATTTTACTCCTAATTAAATTTATCGTTAACTTTTTCAATATATTCAATTGCTTCTAAATAGCCACCTCTAATTTCATTAAAAATGTTTAATAGGATTAAATATTGATTTTTAATTTTATTATAATTTTCCTTTTGAAACGGAAACTTTTCTTTGGTAAACAATTTCAAAACAACCAGTGAAGAATATTTTGTTTAGATCAACAGATCTCAGTGAATCGCGACAACAATTTCATAGTAATAACAAAAATTCGGATTGTCGTGGAACTCATCCAATTTCATCTCAGGGACGTGAAATCATTCAGGCCTGTTTTGTTAATCAACATAGCGAAATTGGTTATCGTATTTGCATGCGAGTTTTTGAAAAGCGTCCTGATTATCAAAGGTTTCATTCTAACATATACATAATCAGAAATAGATATTATATGTTTATAATGTCAAAGTTATTTTTGAAACCTGTTTATAAAAATAAAATTGTACAAAAATAAAATATGCAAAACGAAGAATATATGCAAATGAATAGTTACAGAAAAGTTACTAACAAAATGTAGAATTTATTTTTAATTCATTTCAATCGCAAATCAATGATACATTGAACAAAAGAAGTGAAGTTAAATTTGGATATTATAAATTTAATTGTTCCTAATTTTCAGATTCGTATATGCTATCGGCAAGGAAAAATGGCTAAATGCCTCCTATGAGCTTCGTGATTACTTGAATAATGTTGTAAGCAAGGTGAGTTACACAAAATAAGTAATTTGGATTGAAATAATCAAATAATCATTTTTTGTGTTGGAAGAAAGTTGGTATTATTGTAGATGAGTAATAATATTGTCTAGATTGTAAGTAATAATTGAGCATAGTAATGGAAACTTACGAAAGATCAAAGTAGCACAAAGGTTAAATAACCTTTCAGGTTCATGATGTAGTAGCAGTGAAAGAAATATCGCGACATTATGGTGAACGGCATGTACCACTGAAAAAATATGGCTTCAAGACTGATTTTTGGGTTAGTATAGCCGATGCGATTGCAGTTGAATGCGTAATATTGGATATGGCTAGTCATCAAGTAATTCATTCATTCAGTCAGCAATTTTATCGCCAGTTTTTTTAGTCCAAATCGAGCTGTATATCATCCATTCTATGCAATTTATTCTAATCAATTTATTCTAATCTATGCAATTTATTCTAATAAGTTAATGAATTTCGAAATGGATTTTAATTGAATTTTTTCTTCAAGGCGTTTTAAATATTGCTAAATTTTGCATAGTTTAAATTATAAATTTTTAATTCCAGGCGACTGAAACGATAATGGCATGGTCTCAACTAACATCGTTAATGTTTACATCAATTCGTGACGGTTACTATGCGGCATTGCGATTTCAACGACAAACGCTCAAAAATTGCAAAAATTCGCAGTCGCATCTATTCGTTGATTCTATTGGAAGCTCAGACAGATCTCCTACATCCACCGTTTGAAAAATTTGTTAGTTGATGAAATTATTTAAATCATCGGTTGATATAATTCAATGACTTTAAATGGTTTTTGAAAATTCATTAAATAACGAAAATATAATTAACAATAAATCTTATCAATTGAAAAATTCATTTCGTGCGTTCTTTTCAAAAAGATATGTTAGGAATTAAAAAATTTAAGTGTTTAATATTTGACGAATTTGTATGAAAATTTAATCAAAATCATTAATCTCAAAATCGTTATCTTGCAATTATTCGAGGAAATTAAATTTTTTGCAATAATTAGAGATTCCTTCTTCTCAATTCTAATTTTCCAATATCCACAATTTTACAACATGACTCATTCTTCTGATCACTATCAATTCATTTAGGTTCATAGATTTTTGGATTTAAGCAAAATTAGGAGATACTAATGCAATCATTGACCAAATTAAGATTACGCCTTTGATGGTCATTACATCTCAAAGGTCCGATTGCTGTCAATATATGTAAAATTTAGCACGAATATTGCAATAATATCTGCAATGCTTTCAATTACTATAATATCCTCAGTGATTCAAAAACTTACCATCATCGAATTTTCAACACTGTTCCATCTATGATATTGATTTCTCCAGTTTATAACCAATGGAATATTTTAGAATTATTTTTGAAATTATAGCTATTTTTATTCTAAAAGTATTTTCCCTATCATCTTGAAATTAGAATAAACCGATATTGCATGAGTGACTAATTACATAAAATATATTTTGATATTATCATATCTGTCATATTTGCATAAGGAAAATAACAAAAATTATTGTTTTCTTCACAAAATTTATCTCCACAAATTTATTTAAGCTATTTAGTAACTGTAGAAGAATTTCTATACTCATTGAAGAATTCAGTTCAATTAGTCTATTTGCATAATTCACAAATAAATCAAATGAATTGTTGATATCTTCGTCGAATGACATCATCTCTTATGGAAGTGACAGCCATTAATGTATTAGTTTGAATTGTTTATGAGGTTTGCAGAATCGAGGCTAATTGTTGTATTCTCTACCATCACATGATTATATCATTGTTTAGCATTTGATGCAACTTTCCGCTACTCGACATTGTTGCATCTGTTGATTATTGTTCATTCGATGCGAGTTCATTTAACCAGTATGTGTTCACATCTCCTGCAACAATTGAATATTTGCCATCATTAGTTGAAGATATCTTTTTCAAGTAAAAATAAATGACCTTTGCCTTTTACGTGCACAACTCCACGTTTCGAAAGCTTATATTTGGAATGTTCCATTAATATTTTTGCTGTACTTTCAGCTACTTGTATCTGATTAGGTTCACAGTTACTTTGCATTCGAGATGCAAAATTTACCTGCAAAAAAATCTTTATCTTTACTTTAAAATTTTATTTTTAAAATGCTGAAAATGCAAAAAATTTACATAAATTGGATTTTTTTGGAAAAAAGTACCGTATCACCAAATAAACAATATCTTGGTGATCGTAAACCGATAACACCAGCAGCAATAGGTCCACAATGGAATCCGATACGAACACGAAGATGCCAATTTGTTGCAGAAGTGACCTTATAAACGAGAGTTCTCTGTAATTATATGAAATTATTAAAAGCAGAAAAAAATAACTTCATACTATATCAGTGTAAAATTATTTTTCGTTTTAAATCATTTAATATTATATGACATACGATGATGTGATATTATTCTTGTTACACATGTTTATTGCAGAAATATGCTTACTAATCTCAATATAAAAATATTACCTGTCGTATTTCAAGTGCAATTTCAGCAATTTCGAAAATATGCTGGCCACCATTTTCACTAGGAACTCCTGATGCCATCATATATGTTTCACCCGTTGTTTCAACTTTATAAGCATCATGGCATTTGATTACTTCGTCGAAAATCATAAAGGCTTCATTTAAAAATGAAATCACCTAAATGATTATATTATGAAGGATAAAGCATTCTCGCTCTCATCTCATCATTCAAGGGAAATAAAATTCAAACAACAATTAGACTTACTTTAAGGTCATTTTACACAAAATTATTCAGTTAAATTCATTTTTGGTAATTTTTAATAACGCTATTTATTAACAAACTTTTTCTCATTCTGCAATTAAAATTCATTGTTTATAATAAATTTTGAAAAATGTGAGTATGCCTTAATCCATTGGATTAATAAAATTTTCGAGCATTTTTAATAACTTCATTTTTAAATGAAGCCTTTATGATTTTCGGTAAACTAATCAAATGGACTATAAAATTATATAAATAGAAAACTTAACCAAAAAACATAAATTTAATAAAAAAATAAATTCATAACAAATAAAAAAGTCATAATAAGCAAAATTCATTATCCAAGAAACATAATTATATGAAAAACAAATAGAATATGTTAAAAAATAAAGTAAAAAAAACCAAATAAATAACTTGTTTATTTCTTATGAATTTATTTTTCATTAATGACTAGGAAATGTTACAAACCTGCTCAGGTGTGCATTGCTCCATTAAGCACATGAAATCAACGATCTGACAGAAACCAACCGTAACTGTTTTATAATTTCGTGGAACAATTGTTTTACCCGCTTTGAGCTCCGCTGCTACGGATCTGATACTGTATTCGTTTACTATTCCAAATAACATGATTTAATCTAAGTTTTGTAAACTTCTGACTTTTAAAATAATTAAGAAAAATGAAATATAAATGTTTTGAGAATAAGACAAACGGTGGTAGCATTTCGCAAAGTAAGCGATCAGTCCGTTCTTGTGCTTCCACCAATAGTGAAGTTCGTTCCGCAACAATATGTTCCAAGTTTTCTGCATATTTCTCATTCATTTTGATCATTTGATCTACCAAGTTGCCTTTTCTAAAATAACCATTAAATAAAAAACAACCTTAATTAAGTTACTCGAAAGGTATTTAAAAAGAAAAAATATTTCAAATAATACTCTTTATAATATGGAACACTTTTTCAAATCTTATATAAACGAAATCTTTAGTTTATACATTGAGCAGCTGTCAATTTATTTGATATATTTTTGAATGTGACAATAACTTACGAAGTTATTGCTAAAAACTTACGAATTTGAGAAAATTGATCCAATAATTTGACGGATAGTTTGAAGTTCTGGTCGTACTTCTGGTGTTGAATCCCAGCACCGGCACATTAAATCAATCAGCTGCAAAATATTAATTTCCACATTTCTTTCCTCTAAAAGTTTTATAGTATTTCTGGCTTAAGACTTCTTTTTTTGAATTTCTAATTAATTAGCAATAAAAATGTTACTCAATTTAAAACAGACCGGATCACTATCATCATTATCAATATGAGGTCGTAGCGATTTCTGAACCACATTACGGAGTACTTCTGCAATCGAGCTTGCTTTTATAAAAATGATAATATTCATTTCTCTTTTTTGGTGCAATTGTATCTGAGATCTTCAAATTTCTTCAAATGAATGATCTTGAAACCTTTCAGTGAAAATCGATCAAATGGCTTGACTCGAAAAATAATTGAATAAAGCATTATTCCGAAGCTATAAATGTCTCCCATAGCTGTTCCTTTTGGAAAATTCCATCCAATTTGAATATCAGCTAATAATTCTGGCGCAACTGTGATATAAACTGAAATAAACAACCATATAATTAATTTCTGAGTGTTAAATTTTTTGGACCATTTAAATTTGATCTAATTTAATTCATATACATTATGTTAAATATATTTAATTCATATACGTTATATTATACATTGATGATATAAGTGCTTTTTTAAATTATAGTTTGTCAAACTATTTTGCTCATTCTATTAATCCCAAAAAACCACTTACAATGTTGAGGAATCAATTCTAGAGGGCGTATATAATTCTGATCAATCAATTCACTTAGCATAGTTGAAATTCCGAAATTTGTTAATTTAAGAACCCAATTCGTATCAATCATGCACGTTTTTAATGACAGCATTCCATGATATCTAATTGGTGAATTATGTAAATATTGCAATCCCTGAAATAACAATTCACTTTAACGTATTTTTAGATTGAATTGAGAATAAATAATTTGCAGCCGATTCAGTAGATTTCACAATCAATTTCAAAAGTAAAAATGTGATAATTCATTTTAAAGTCTTCTATATTCTTCGATTGTTGTAACAATTATTATGTATATAATAGCAAAAATTGTCGTTAAATAATAACATTGATAATACCTTTATTATATCTTTGATAAAAGCACACTTAAATGTATCCTCCACGTTAAATTGTTGATCATAAATGAAATCTTCCAGTGATGCACGTTCAATTAACGTGTGTAACACGTAGAAACGATCAAGATTATTGTAGCAAATTCCGATAAAATTGGTTAGATTGTTGTGATTCAGCGATTTTAATTCGTAAAGAAATTTTAATTGCGCCTTATTCCATGGAATTTGCTTATATTTTTTGAAACACATAAATTCAGCCTTTAAAGTACCAACCAATGCATAGGAATCCAATTGTCGTCGTTTACTGTTTAATTTATCGCTTACTGCACGTCCTTTAGACTAAAATATTCAACATTTTGAAACTAAATTTAATAGTAAAAGAAACGTTATGCAAGAAAATGAAATGACCCGTTTTGTTTCGATAACTTTTAAGTCCTCTTTTGAAATTTTCCACATCATTCGATACACTTCCAAATGCTTCCTGAAAAAATTCCTATCCTTAACTAGCAACAAAAAATATTGCTTAAAATTTTTCCAAATTTTACAAAATATATGTAAGTGCTTAAAATTATAATAAACTATTAGATTTTTTGATTTTTAAATAGTATCCGCCAAATGGTACACTTATTTGGTGTTTTTGAAATATTCAAACTTCTCACTGCTCCATCAATGAAAAACAATATTTAAATTGAAAGCAACAACGATGAAACAGATAACTTCCTATCTCATTTACACTCAATATTTCAGAGTATAACTTATATTTACTTTCTTCGATATAAGTAAAATGCAATCGAGCAGAAGAACACAATGATGGCAATACAACTAATAATAGCTGTAATAATAGTTGAGAAGGAATATTTGCTACATCTAACGCATCTTTCAATAGTGATATTTTTATAAATATCCCAGAACTTTTCATCTGTTATTTGCACTTCCTGCAATACACCATTTCGCTTTTTCTTCTTCCGCACACATTTAATAATTAATAAAATTAATTGAGAAATAACAATTATATTTAAAAAGGAATTAAATATGTAATAGTTTTATTAAAGATTGACAGCCCTTGATATTCAATCACATTCATTATGTAATTGTGCTGAATTCTGAGCTAATTCTATTATTTATAAATATGAAAAGTTTAAAATGATCGAAAAAAACAGCTGGAAAGTAAGAAATTTACCAAATCAAAGCATTTGTTTTCAAATGTACATTGTGCCTCAATCATTGTTAATGTCATAACTCTTTGAAATTCATCATTTTCCGAAGGTAACCATTGAAATGCATAATTTTGTAAACGTTTTGCCGTACCATCCAAAGTGACATTTCCAAATACATCTACAAGAAAATTGAGAAATTTTAGTTTCAAATACTATAATAGTGCAGTTCTTAGATCGACAATTCCTTCTTATATTGCTCTTTTCTTCAATGTTAAGTAAGTTATTGATTAATATCAATGATTATAAGATATGTATAGATGCACACATTTAGAAATTTCGATCATTCCTGCACAAGCAATTGAAAATTAAAAGCGAAAAATAAAAGTATGTTGCAAACTTGTAAAATGTTGATTTCTCATAAACTCGGCAAATTGCCTCCCATCCAAAACTGAGTTATGTCCGATACCAAAACAGAAACCGTAACATGCATCATACATTGTTAAATACATCTCTACTTCGTCCTATGAAAAAGCTATATAAAGTTTTAAGGAATAGTTCATTCACAGTATCAAGTACGTGCTGTATTTACAGTATCAAAGCATATATAGTATCTACTCTATTAAAATATATAATATCTACACTACTAAAGTATGTAAAGTATTTAATTGTCAAGCATGTACATCAAAGTATGCAAGTTCCCCATGTACGATTAGCATTAAAACATTTTTATCAAATGGTTTACAATGATACGATGTACTATGATATTTAGCTTTTCATATACGGTAATTACAGCAATTACTCCTATCATATCTTTCTCCGTTTCTCACTTTCTTTCCAAGTTTGATTTTTTTTTTTATCAAACGCACCTTTTTTACTACGAAATTGAGTCGTCTGCTGAGTTTATCTTCGATTGATTTATATTCCTCAATTATTGGAGCCAACTAAAAATGATCAATGATTACTGAAATCTTAAAGTTTTTCAGTTTGCACATTTTTGAAGGAATGACTCATTATTAGTTAGAGTTATCACTAAACTTGGAAATGTCACAAAAAAGCATTACTCATTTTCAGTTTAAAAATTTTATATTATTATTATTACAAAAAACAAACTTACAACAATGATCTTAGCACGAGTGATGATATCTTTTACTGAATTGGTACATACTTCGCTAACTTTATTGCATATTAAAATTACCATGTACTGATCATCAGTTAGTGCGGTAACTTCAAGATTATGAAGAACCATTTCCAAATTTATAAAATCATTTCCAATAATGATCACTAAAATTGAATGCCACCATTTAATACTTTCATTATGCTCCAAATTTTAATTTTTTTCTTTAAGATAAATCAATTGGGATATATTATTTGTTTATTTATGAGATGAAGAAGAAATATGAAATACTGTCACCAATTAAATTAGGTTTTTTCAATTATCTAATAGCTTTATTAGTGAGCAAATTGATTAACAAGATTTAAATGACAAAAGAGACTTTGTTTATAAAAGTAAAGGAGAGCTTAAATCCGGTAATCAATCTTATATGCATTCATCGGATAACCTGAACGGTTTTTTATTATTCAATATGTAAGACATGAAATAGTTGCATTTATAAATGGAAGCAATCACGATAGGTTAGGATAGCCTAAAAATATTGTTATTTTTGATGTTCTCTAATCCATTTAATACATATCATCCGGTATTCTCGTAGTGCCGAAAAAATGAGATAGCTAAATGCTTACTATTTGTAGTTGTTCTAAGATTCTCTGCAGCAACTTCCTTTTCTATCATCATATTTTCATCAATTTCGATGAACTTTTCTACATGAAATGGATGTTGTTTGTTTACAATTTGCTTGATTCCAGCAGCAATTGAGTAATGGTCGAAGCTACTTCCAATAGAGCTGACCAGAACTACCTGGAAGATTTCCATCCTTTTACTGCATTTTTTTTTGCTTTTTAAACAATGATTTTCACCATTGGATTACTTAAAATTAAAATAGACACATGAAATTAAATTAAATTGAAATTGAACATAGTGAGATGAACTAATTACACGAATTAAAGTACAGTAGACAAGAACCACACTTGAAACGAAATAATAACACACAAAAGAATCGAAATTAGCATTCTGTTAAATCAAGTTGCAATTGATGGATTTAAATTGGGAAATTAGAAATGAATTGCGAAGCAAATATTAGAACCAAATTAATTAAAATCAAAATAGGAATTTATGTCTGAAAAATTATTGTCTCATTTCAAGATTCATATATAAGTGATTAATTTGCAGAATTCAAGAAATAACAAATAAATTTTAAAAAAATTAAATTACTGAACCGAAGTGATATTAAGGTAATCAGCAAGAGATTTTATAGCGTATGTGAAATCAATTGTAGATATGTGACCAAACTGCACAACAGTGGGATATAGATTCGGATCAGTAATGCTGGGATTTGTAACAGTTCGTACCATAACTGGAGAATTCCAGAAACGAGCTAGGCTAGCTATTTCCAGCATTTCACTCTCACATCTCGAATCAATGAATGCCTTGAAATTGTATTAAATGATATCTGAAGAAGATGATAGTAATTACGAATAGCAGTAAATGTGTTAAAAAGTAACCTCTACATGTTCCTTAAAGTGAAAAGCGATAGCGCTAGCCGTACCCTTTGCTGGATTACTAGTCGTACATGTCGGAGCATCGAATACCCTAAATTACTTTTCATTCGAATTTTGTCGAAGAATTTCAACTATAAAATACCGGTTCAGAATATTCTGGAATTATTCCGCAATATTTTAGGAATAAGCAGCAGTGAAATATGGTATTGATTGATTTTTGGATTTTCAGACATTTGATCTTCATTGAATTTAAGTGATTTAGATTAACATTTACAGGATTAATTCTGTCATACGATATAATGATGATGTATGCCTAACTGTTGATGATATTTTTTTTCTTAAATTATTTATACTATTCCATGAGTAATGTAGAAAATGTATTGACATACCAGGTGGTATTGCCAGTGCATTGTCCAGTATTTTGACCATCCTTTAAGGCCATTTTACATATATGCACAAGATTTCGATCACTTTCCAAAATGCCAAGTTTAATTGCATCACAAAACAGTGCAGATGTAACAAATAATACGATCATTTTCATTTCCATTTTTGAGATAAAATTCAACTTTTGAAATTTTGTATCAGTTAAAGTTTATAACTTAATCGTACTAATAATATCACAACCAATATAATTTGTCGCAAAAATGTTGCAGATACACAGAGATGTTAGACAAAAGTTAGCTGAATGAAAGTTGAATTAAATTCGTATAAAGTTTACAGTCAATTATCTAATCACTCATCTTAAAAATATCAATAATTAGGATGAAATAATTGCAAAATAAAGCTTTCAAAAATTTTACAAAGGATGATAATTGTCTATTTGAGAATAAATTAAGTCAGTGTTTTCCTTAAAAGTGATGAAATGATTTCAATAGTTTCTCAAGCAGTGATATTTTCAGATTGATCTATCAAAAATATATCTGGAAAAAATGCAAGAAGTAGTAATATTTCAGCTCATGATATTCAAAACATTCGATTAAAAAATCTATACCTAACATAAATCATAAAGTTAAGTTAATTTAATGACAAATTTCTGCCTCACTACAATGAATGAAGATGAGCTTGGCAACTGGCAATAAAAAGGTAAGCAATGAAGTGCAAATCTAAAAAGGCTCTTCTTCATTAGTCGCTTCATTAGCTGAAGGGACTAACTTTCACACAAAACAACAACCAATAATGACTGCTTTAAAATAAGCTCAATTTGCATGTTATTATTAATGCATATTGAAAACTAGCATGTTGTTTACAGATGCATGCATTCATTGCATTTCATATGCAGTTTACAGATGCATGCATTCAATGCACTTGCAGAAATACTGTAATAGTATATCTAAGCATGCAATGGTATATCAAAATATTTTTGTTCCTCAGTTTTATTCATCAGATATAGTGATAATAATGATAAAATAAAACAGACTTAAACGAATTATTTTAAAAAAATAAAGATTATAGTCGTAAAGATTATAGTTTGATTTATGGAAGCGCAGCTTTTGCATAATGCAAATGTAAAATATATCATTGCAAAAATTTGGTAGACAAAAATATAATTGTAAATTTCTACATTTCCAATTTCAAAGTAATTAATTTTTAATCATAAAAAGAATGGTTTTGTTTATTATGTTATAAATAGTTATGTTTATATAAGAGAAAAGAATTTGCATTCGATTTCGATTTAATTTTCTTTCACTATTATTAATTCCATAAAAGTTGATAAAAACTTGTGCTACATACATCCACCATAATTCTATAATTTCTCAGGAAATAACCCCAGCGATAGATAACAGTCATTTAGATTTTATTTGCATTACGGATTTACGATGACCTTGTTAGTTACTAAAAATATTCAGTAAGTTAAATATTTATTGGCCTTCTCCTTCAGATTAACGAATCTGACCAATGCAATAAATGCCATATCTATGCTTATTCTATAATATTTGCATATGAAAAGCAAAATAAATGATAGATCTTTTTTTGTACAAACAATTAAATCTTAAAATAATAAAATTATTATCAGAAGAAAATCTTCAACAAAGAAAATTTCATTAAACGAAATATTAAAATTTTGCTTTTTCACTTTTTGTTTTTTGTTTGTTTGAATTGAATGAAATGATTCATTTCAAATGTCCTTCCTTCCTTCCTTCCTTCCTTCCTTCCTACCAGCTCCGTAATTACTCTCGTTGACATTTTCATTCAACTTTTTGGCTATTAAAAGAATCGGAAATTGATCATTTATTCATTCATTCAATTCACTAAAATTTTCATTGTCAAAATTCAATCTCTTCCTGTCCTCCCTCTTCTTTCCTTTTTTTCTTTATCTAATAATTTTCACATACTTACAATTGAAAGGAGAAAAATCCGTCCAAATCATCCTTACGTTTTTTTGCTAAAGTAATTAACCTTTTCTCTTTCTCCCTCTCTTTCTCTTTCCCTTTCCTTTTCCCTCTCTCTTAATAGTTTAAAGGTCATTGCATGACATTTAAAATGAAATTTTGAAAAAGGAAAAAAGAGATAAAATCGATTATTTGACTGGTAAATATATATGCTTATGATGAATATTTTTGCAAAGCTATGATAACAACGGAAAAAGTTTAAGGTTTCGAGGAATTTATTTGTCTGTTAATGATTGCAATGGCAGTAAGAATGATTGTTGTGTGAAATTCAAATTGAACCTCAATTTTTAAACTTTAAATTTATCAATAACTCAATTGCTGCTTCTGTGAATAATTTAATTAGATAATTAAGCCGACTTTCTTCCTTTCGTTCAATTGTCGAAGTTATGAGATATGAAGGTAAAGGTAATTATAGGCAAACTGAGTAGGAAGAGATTAAAATTTAGGAAGCAATGAGAAGCGATGATGATAATGGACGATGATAATGACTGCGCAAGTTCAAGGGCAGATACTACTCGAGGAGATACGTCCATAAAATTGTTTCTATCGAATTCTTTCATCATTAATATTTATTATCATTGCACAAATTTTTTTTCGTTACTTATTTATTTAATTTGATCACTGTAAAAGTGAAATTTTAGAAATAAAATTTTTTAGAATTACTCACAAAAATTGTTCAACATAGTTGTAATGAAGAATTAAGTTGAAAGATCTAAAAAATGAAATGTTAAATTATACAGTGCCCTATTCCCAGAGCACTTCTAATGTCAATAGCTTTGCAAATATTTTCATTACTTTCGAACAAAAGCCTTTTTTGTTATACGATTGTGAGAAATGTCAACAAGGCGGTAGAAACTCGATGCCAAAAGACAAGCTTGACCAGCAATGACCTCTGATTAATGATTCTGTTGTATGCTAAATGATTCATTGGTTAGGAAAGCATATTCACCTGATGAAAATCATAGATGTTATTTTCAATAATTGTAATCAAGTTAAAATATTTGATCAAAGAATTTAGAAAGAAGCTTTATAATAGAAAAGATAAGAATGAATTGTATATTAAAGAGATTGTTTGTTGTAAGTGAATTCGAAAATAAAATAAATTAAACTATGGAATGAAACAGGTAAGCAGCAAAATATATTGAAAAGACGAATAATTCAGTGCAAAATTGATTGGGAAAAAAAGTAATATTTCTCTGTTAGATTTCCTTTTTCTTTTAATTAGCTAAGGTAAAGGTAAATTTAGCTTTTGCTTACAGTAACCAGAACGATATTTCTTTTTAAGAAGATTTGCAAATAAAATACATGTAATATGAAGTTTTAATATGAAAGCAATCTTAAAATTATAAATATAGATCGTTTCAAAATAAAATATTTACATTAAGTAAATTTTTAAATTACTTTCATGAATGATTTATATTTCTCACAAGTACTGATATTTATCTTTGTAATAAAACTATCGTTACTATTTTCCCACGTACATCTACGAAATGATATGCAAATTTGAGGTTAAAGTCAAGTGCAACAGCGTTTGATTTCCCATCGCGATAATGTGTGCAGCTGCACAGGTGTGCGCTCACTATTTTGTTTGCTGGAAGATTTATCGTAGACACTTTACGATAAGGTCGTGCCTCCTCTTTCATCATTTTTTCCATGCTGAAGATAAATGAAGTACTACGGTGATGTATTGATAATTATCCTCCTATACTTTATAAACATTAATTTTTCAGAATTTATTTAGTGCTTACTTAAATCTTGTCTTATTTGACCTGAAATGTCAACATAAAAATATTTGATGCAACAGTCATTGAAGAAAGAATAAAGCTAATTCAAAAAACATAAAAGCAGCATTTGCAAAAGTATTTATGCTGAATATTTAATTTAAAATTATAACTATCTCAAAATTCCAAATTTAAGATAAACTTGGAAAAAATTAAAATCCATTTCAAACTATAAAATTAGTACTATCTGTGTGTTTTTAATACGAAAAATAATTAATTAAAGCAATTAATACGGATGAAAATTTCAAATTTTTGGAATATTTCATATGATGTTATTATTTGATTACTTTTTATTTTTCCAAAATAATAACAAAGCGAGAAATGTTTTGATTCACTTTCTTCAACATTATATTTCATCATTTGACCCTGTCGCATAATATATGTTTACAGGATGATTTACGACTACTCCTTAAACTATCATTTTCTGATGACCTAAAGATAATGATAGCTTTTTTTTAAGAACTGAAATGTTTGTTCAAATATAAATATGTAATAATAATTATTGCATTCATTATTTTATGACATTTCTTAGTTTTCTTTCTTTTCTTTCGTTGAATTTTGCAAAAAAAATATCGGAATATATGAATATTTTTGAATAATTAAAATGCACTGAAGCATTTCAAATAAAGGCTTTGTGTAAATTTCGTTTCCTTCAGTACAATGTCAAGTGACAGTCGCACATAAATAATTTTATTTGAAACTTGAAATTACAAGAATATCTATTTTCAAATAGTTTGATGCAATTATTTGGATTAACTTTGAAAGAATTCTTTACTATTTATTTCCAAAATTATATTCTCATCATATCATATCAGTGAATATCTTTCAACTTAAACTTCTTCCTTTGGCACAATGCAAAAATTAGCATAAATTGAATTTTTTTTGGGACTGACAGTAAATGATCTGATCAGTGATGACAATGAAAAGATTGAAATTAAAAATGAATGTTATGTTGATTATGCTTGATATTAACGGTAGCATCTGGTTATTCCATGTGTTCTCGGGGCATTAGAAAAGAATTGAATGATAGGATTGTAAGGATGGAAAATGAGACCACCCGCTGCTCGGGAACAGCACTTCCTGATGACTATACTCATTTCAGGATGATGCGTTGTTTGTTGCATCATTCAAATTCACTTTCTCTTTTTCTTCCTATTCCACTTATACATCAACAAAAACATCCATCATGTGAATTGAACCAAGTATTAATGAGCTAATCAATGACATTTATGCTAATTACTTTATGAAATACTCGAACAGACTGACCAGATATATGGTCAATATGTAAGTGGTCATTTGATGATTTATTTCTACGAATAGTTTGAAATTTGGAAAATAATAGCAATTGTTAGTCAATTCATCTGTTGATCTTTTAAGGCGTTAAATACCGATGAAAGATCCGTTATAGTGCAATATTTTTTTTGCTTAGTTAAAAATTTCGTCGAAGCATTTTTTTAAACAATTGTTTTCGAAATTGTTACGATCACTATTGCAATTATTTGTTATTAGCAATGCATTTGAAAATAACAAATAGACAACTTAAGAGTGTTGCATATATTTCATATGCAATAAAGTTGAAAAATAAATATTAAACTCTAAATTGAAATTTACAAAATAGAAATTTATTTATTAATAGCGCATAAAGTTTACTCAAAATTAAACACGATAATATCTTCCATTGCAATTTCAATTTCATCCAAAAAGAATCAAACATCATTGATGCTCATTCGGCATTGTCAATTAGTTTTCGACAATTTGATCGAAAGGAAAACGATCACTTTCTAAATTAACTGCAACACCGCCACCAGTATCTGTTAACAAAGATACCGCGAAACGGTTTCATGCGAGAATTGAACATTCATTTAGTCGTTGTATTCACGATTATTAGACTATGGCAATTATTCAGGAAGCGGAGAAACAATGGACAATAGGTGGACATCGATATAGTAGAGTCAAACCTCTTTTCAAAAAGACCGCAAATTGTTCGATGACCCTCTTTTATGACTATTTGTTCCTTACATTTGTACTGCATTTCCTTACGCACATTGAATATTTATGGATATTCTTCCTCTCATAAAACATATTTGCTGTTATTGTTAAATTTGCAATTAAATTTCAATAAAAATAGCGAGAAGCATAAATTATAAGATACCTCAAAGAAGTCAATCATAAATTTTAATTGAATTTTTCGAATTTTGTTTACATACAAAATTATCGTTGTACTCTTACATATTAAAATAAATTTTGTTAAAAACTTGCTGAAATAAACATCAATGTTTTATTGGCACTTCAAAAATACAAAATTGTTTAACAAATATGCAAATTAATTTGCAAAGTTAAAAATTTTTAAACTTTGTTAAATTGTAATGGATGAAAATAGATGATTCATTGTTGATGAAGTATTTTTGTAGTTTTGATGAAATTCTTACAAAAACTTTTTGCCTTAATTAATATATTTCATTTTTCTATGATTGCTTACAATACTATTAGATATTTTTCGTATTCACATTGAATAGTTAAATATATTGTAATTGTTATTTGCTCAAAACAATCTTTTTTGATTTTCTGAATTTTTGGTTTAAATAATTTTTAAGCTTATGATTTTTTGGAGATTTCTCAAATTTAATAAACATTTGAAATTACAAATACTATTTGAATATTATTTGAGTACTATATGAAAAGATCTAACTATTAATTATAAAAGGTTTGTATATTAATTACTGTTAATTATGTAATATTGCAAAACTAAAGTGACGAGACAATGATGGATATCAGATATATTTTCTACAACCAGGTGCAATATAACAGGTGCATGAACTTCAAAAATGTAACATATTATCGGAATCTCTCATACAGCACAATGCATGTTATGGATTATTGAAAATATGCGGGATGTAAATAAAACTTGTTGTAAGAGCAGTGAAGTATGAAGACACCTGTGCAGTGCACCTGGAAATAATTGAGTAGAGTAACTGTTGCACATTACACCATATGTCAACAACATCATTTGTCTTAAATCCTAACAAAAAAATTTTCAGGTTACTAATGGTACTCTCTTTTGATACTCTCTTTTCTTAATAAAGAAGTTTATAAGAGATAAAATTTATTTGAAATTTCGATAAAAATAAATGATATTTTAAATTGAAATATTTTCCATCTTTCATACCGTATGGCTAATTTGCATTTATTATAAAGTTATGTAATAAGTACTAAGCACGCAAAACGATGGATTAAATTAATTCGAGTTTAATTGTATTTAAGTGTTTTATGCTAAATAAAAATAAAACCGATGGAAATTTTCTCCTAGTAAATGTATTTATGAATTTCGATTTGTTCAGAATTTTTTTGAGTCGAAATTTGCCAACTTTTGAGCAAATTATTTAGAATGGGATTTTTGTCACAAAATATCTGTAAAGATTTCTTTATTTTTAAAAACAAAACAATTCATATAATTTATAACTTCAATAAACAAAGTTAGGAATAAATCAAAAGTATAAAATGAAAAATAATAATGTGATAAGTTATAAAACTAAGTTTAAATTTGGTAAATTTGCATTCATAGCAGAATGTAAATCAAATCTTTTAATTTTGAAAGGTTTGAATTATGATTACATTCCAATGACTGAGTTATAAAATAATATTTCTAAATGCGTAATTGCTTGCTGGGCCTCAAAGGTTGTCGTTTATTGGTATATAAATGAAACCGTGATAGTGCTCTATTCAGACTAGCAATATCGATAGTTGACGAATGATTCTCGTCAGGTATATTTTCTTGAGATCGTAACATCTCCTAAAATTCGCCATTAGATTAATATTTTTGAATGAAGATATAAGTTCAAATTAAATTTGGATTAAAATAAATCAAATTGAATTTGTTATTTAAAAAAAAATAATGTTAGTCTCCTAAGTGCATAATAGAATTTCTAGGCTTTCTGTATATCTTCTCATCCCGGTTGAATTTTATTTCTTAATTTTTTATCAAGCGAATAGTTACAATTGTAAAATCAATTAAAATGTTATTAAAATTGACGATCGAACCTGGAGAGAAATGATATAATCAATGATGTGATTGATAAGCTCCAACTCTGAGCATTGTATTACATTTTGTTCATGCGGTAACATACGACGTAATTTAGCAATTGTTCGCTTGTGTTCACGTCGTTTGAATGCTGTTTTATTTATGCGATCACCTTGCAGTGGTACTTTATAAAATTCTGAGAGTTTACATTTGGATGATTGCGAAGAAGAAAACTGCGATGATGTGGATGGTGATAGTTTTGATGGTACAGATGTCGCCTCTGCTGATGATAATGATGATGACAGTGAGGATAATAAAGACATGATAAGTTTCTGAAATAATTTTAACTCTTTATTTTTGCAAAAAAAATTCATTAGACTGGTAGATATTGATAGGATAGAGATTTAAAATATAGTAAAATACGATGAAAATAGTTGAAGAGAATATGAAAGTTCTAAGCAAATATTGAAATTTTAACGAATTCAAACTATGTGCATTCGACCAATTTGTTGAAATTACTGCAGGGTGGCGATTAGATTAAAAACGAAAATGTTTGGCGTGAGTAATTAATAATGTGAAAGATGTCTTACTGCCTTCCCACAAGTCTAATTTCACTAGTTTCCAACAAAGAAAAGAAAAAAGTGAGTAAACGAATCGATCGGATCAATTGGAAATACCGGATTATGTGTTCCAGAAGAGGGAAGGAAACTACTGCATACACTACTAATTGATACGGTGTGCTTTCGTCCTGTTGTAACCGACGCTTTAGTGAAATGCAATGACCGCCTCTTAACTCGATCTTCTTTTCTTCTTTATTTCTCATTGTAACCACGCCCGAATATGTTGTGACATGGGAAGTGGTGAAATTATACGTCAAACAAAACTGTGACAATTAAAAATCGAAATTGAAATGCATTTTTGGTAAACGTTTTGAGTATTTTAAGTCACTGCAAAAATTTGGTTAGGAAATAAATTTTTTTAAATAAAATTTTGATTGAAATTAAATATGAAGCAATTAGATCAAATTCCTCAAAGAAATTATTATAATTAGTGAAACTTTAACTAGGTACTAAAATAATAATTAAAAACGATTAAATTAATAAAATCAAGAAATTTTAAGTAAAAACGTTTTAAAACAAATTTAGTTAATTGCATATACTTTTCCCATGGTAGTAAAAGCCAAAAATATGTTAGGAAATATATAATAGAAAAATGGTTTCAAGTATGGGGAAGGTCAGTAGTATGGAACGAGATCGTTTGTACTTGTCATCAAATGTAAAGGTATGCGTACTGGCAAACAGAAACACTACATACATAAGCATGCAACACCTGAAGAAGTTATTGTGGTACTATGATATCAGCACAGTTGTAATCAGGCAATCAATTTAATGTTTATTTGTAAACAATAGCGCTTTCGACGGTTGGATAAAACAGCTTTTGAAAATATGTGAATTAAATTTTAAGAATTAAAACTAAAAATTAAACTCAAGATGGAAGACATATACACAAAATGCAATCTAAATTCGAATGAATTAATATAAATGATTGTAATTCAAGTTTAAAGTTACATTCAAAGAATTGAGGTGAGATTGAAACTTTTCAACTTTCTGACGCAATCTCATTTTGCAAGAAATGCATTTACGGAACAATTTGTGTAAGAAATACAAATTGATATGCTATTAATGTGTAATTTTTTTATAGAAGATTAAATACAAATAATTAAAATCAAACTGACAATGATGAATGTATCAACTTTTCGAACTTAACCATAAAATGTTGCAATATGATGATGGAATGATGTAAACATATCTAATATGCAGTCCTTAATGTAAATTTAAGACACGATCCCTTGGAGATGGACCATTAGAATAATTTGAAGTAGTTGTTGATGAACAAAATGATGATCGGTATGTGTACTTTGATGTTTGTTTGTTCTTTACTAGATCAAACTCTCTCTTTTCCTTTCACTAATTTTTCCCCTTTTCCGCACATGAGGTACCTGAGCACTATTAAGTACTTATCCAGATGGTATCTACCTTTTTGGTTTACACCGACTTAATTCAATTCAATACTCAACCGAATTCAAACACAACGATCAATTCCTGTAGTAATATTAATCGATACTATCAAAGAGCAAAAAAATAGCGTTATTTTAAAATTCATGATTTAAATCAAATAATAAATCTAAACATGTTCATTTCATAATTAAAATATGTGCAGCAAATATATATTAAGGCCAAGAAGTGTACGCCAGATGGATAACAGCAGTAGTAGCAGGAGCAGTCATAGCTTCTGGCCTATATTGTGCAGCTGTTAGTCTTCCAATAACGACACTGGGATATATTAGATCGGGGTCTGCTTGTCATCTGCTCTCAATCCAACAAATATTCCAGATATATGCAAAAGTATTCCATCCTCGAGTAGAATTTAAACATTAAAATTTTATAGTTTACATATTTTACTGTTCATTGATATTTCATTAAAAATTCCAAACGATTCTTTCAGACGAATAGAATCTATCCAATTACTTATATAAAATATTCAAAAGTTAACTTTTCTTAAATTTATTTTCGATAACTTATAGTTTGTTATGTATGGGAAAAAGAAAAATAACATTAAATGTATAAATTTATTGCTGACTTAAGCTAATTAATAAATAATAAATGAAATTATATTTAAATGCGATATTAATAGCCTATCGGATTATAGTTTAAATTGGAAAGTTGCGTTTGGTCAGTATTGATTATCAACTATTTTATTATTTCTGATTAATTAATTGATTAAATATCTGTAAGATTTTATATTGATTAACTGATTTCGAGATATTTTTTATGATGTAAATATATGTAAGAATTATTTGTCAAATTCAACGAATTTCCTTTTTTTACAATAACAGTTGCAACATTTGCAATCATAATATCACTCATTATAATATCAACCACTGTATTCACTTCAATTTTTTCCACAAATTCATAAATTTGATTAAAAAATTTTTCAGTAAATTAAAAAAAGAAGGAAACTGACTGTATCTTACAGTTATCTTACCTTTAAATCATCCATGCAATTAATAATTGAATGCGGATATAAATAAAAGTATCACATGATATTAAATCAGCTGCTCTTCCCTTTCTGGTTCATTTCGGCATCATACATCTATGTAAAAGAGGCTTTCAAAGATTGTGGGTGTTATAATTAGCGCAGGTGTCCGATTGAATTCATTTAAGGAGAAAAAGGATTCTTGTTTTCCAGGATAACGTCTTTTGCGGCTCTGACTCACATTGGACATCATAAAATGACCAGGTGCTATCTAATGCTTATGCCTTCAGCTTGCTAATATGTAATGCATATCTTCTAGACCAACTGTACCAGTTTGCGCATTTTCACAATGCAATAGTTTTTACTCTTTTAACAATTAAATTGCATAGCGTAATAATATATATATGCTTTAAAAAATATTGCGATAATAATGCATTTGATCAATAAATGTTAAGCATTGATGATTGTTTGTAAATTCCAACATTTTCGGCTATCATAGCTATCAACATAAAAATCATTCTAATTTATGAATTTTTCCGCAATCAGTTGAGAATGTAAAAATGTTAATAAGTAAGCTTATTAGTGATTGGATAGCGTTGTTTTAGCGGTACGGATTAATGACCATCGAATAATGTATCATTCTAATTTGGCCACCCGTATCCAACATCCTATTGTGTAGTTATTTTGGATGATAGTAGCATGTTGAAGGACAAATGATGCAGTAATGACCGTCCGG
The DNA here is from genome assembly GCA_916381525.1 of Cercopithifilaria johnstoni. Lineage (NCBI taxonomy): Eukaryota > Metazoa > Nematoda > Chromadorea > Rhabditida > Onchocercidae > Cercopithifilaria > Cercopithifilaria johnstoni. The sequence continues at coordinate 51,622 of CAKAEH010001514.1, forward strand.
CTTCTTTATATCAACTAGTAAATCCACCACGTGAGATCCTTTATTGATATATATGCTTTGTTGCCACACATTACCTGTGGTCTATGATTATTAACAACAGAAGGGATCAGCCCTTTATTCATCACTATATATCCCACTTAGGTTACTATCATTAGAGAGAGATTTTTAAAGGTTCACTATTTATAGGTATCAAAGCCGCCTTTTTGATGAGAGAAATGAATAATTGTATTCAAGGCTAACTTAGTATTTCCTGTAACAATTATAGTCAAACATATAATCAATAAATTGGAATTAAAAAAATTGAATACTTCTTTTTAATTAAGCCGGAAAATGAAGATTACTGATCAGGAAAATAAAAGTGAATAATAAAGGAAATGGTTTAAATGGTAAAAATGAAAAATAAAATAATTAAAATGATTGGAATTAAAATGATATTTAATTGAAGAGGAGAAATTTTTCTTCTTTTTTTCTTGTTCATTGAAATGAAAACATATTCCATTTAAATGACAGCGCCTTCAGCTTGTCGTAACTAAATTAATGTTTTTCAAAATAATTCCTGAGCTAATTAAATGAGACTCTGATGGTTCCGAAAAAGACAACCTTGGAATCTCTTTTGATTAAATTTGGTTGATGCGGTACTCTCTTTTTCTTCTTACGGTATCCATGGAATTAAAATTGAAATACTTTGAGCAGGTTGTTGAACCGGTTTCTTTGCGGGTACTGACAGAGAAAGTATCAATGATTATAAGATCAATTATATGTCCTTGAGCGGTATATTTGTCTATCGAAATGTAATTACATATGATTGTTCAAAAAATTTAAAATTATTTCTTCAATATCTTAACATAATGAGAATTCTCAATATATTACGGTAACTATTTCATTTCTGATGCCATTGATTTTAACTGGAACTTCATGATGTATTCCTTTGGTAGATGAAAAATAAGCCAGGACAATGTTATATATTATAGTATGTTAATTTATGAAGTAAAATTGTTGCAAACTTTTACTCATCACTTTTTCTTAAACAGTAGTATACACCGTTGACCGGATAGAGTGTCCAGTGACAACTTGGAGTATCCCTTACGAAACATATGATTGAATAGAACTTTACTGCATTTTAAATTCAGTTCTTCCCACAAAACAATTAAATAAAACTGTTCGATTTCGGAACATATCAACTGATTGTATTTTCTTGTAAGCAAGTGAATCCGGAAAATTTTAACATTTAAAAAATACAGGAAGTCGTTTTAAGCTTGTTTTACAATCCAAATTATATTACAAATATACAAACAGATTTTTTTATTTATTGATTATTTAATTTTATCATATTGTCGGAAGTTTAAAAGTTCAAAAGCCAGGAGGAGTTCCAGGCATGCAAGAAAACGCGGGTCTTGGCCGGGTTCGAACCGGCGACCTTCTGCGTGTGAAGCAGACGTGATAGCCACTACACCACAAGACCAAACACGTGCGTGTGACCTTTCTTACATTAAAATAGTTTAAAATTTTAATTCATGTTTTGATTATTTTTATTTTATCGAATAAATCAGAAAATGGAAAGTAGCTTGACAAGGTCATCATTGGCCGTAATAAATTATATGGGATGAAGAATGTCACGTTATCCATCTTCACCTTGAACTTTCCATTATTTTATTATGCAAATTTATTTTTCTTATCCCATTGAGAAAAAAAAGAAGAAAAAGGCCTCAGAATTGCCTATTCATGCCCATATCTTCTCTTAACTATACTTTCATACAACTATCTTCATGAAATTTTTTAACTGAAATATTAAAAATTTGTAAATTACATGAAAAATCTTTAAGGATTACTATCATCACATAGGCACTTTTATTCACTTTTAACATTTCGCTCTATTCATTCATGAAATGTTGAATGAAAGATTGTTTTACAAAATTTAATTATGATGAAAAAAATTTCAAGAGTGTAATGATTGTTTAATAGAGACAAGAGAAAGTTATAGTAATTGTTCGCCACTTTTGGTTCAGTATCTCAGCTAGTAAGGGAAGAGCTGTGGTGGCAATAATGATGATAATAATTGTTGTAGAGTAGAAATGTCCGTAATGATGCCGACTGAATAAGAAAGAAGCACATGGTCTCAACAAAAAATGCATAACAGATGCCGCAGCGGTCGAATAACTTAAGTCCTCTTTACTTTACCGCAATAAAGCCGCCACCTATTAAAAGTACCCTTTTCCTTTTTCAATTCATCTCATTCAATCAAGAAAGATATGCAAAAAGAGGCCAATTGGTGGAAAATTTTTAGGTCACATTTACACTTCAAAAAGTACCTATCGAATGGACAAATTATAGAGAAATTACACAAATGAAAGTAGTTGCTGAAATGTAGAAAACAACGATTCATTTTATTGCATTTTTAAAATTTAAATTTACAGATAATGACATCTTTTAATGAAAAGTTTTAAATTCTATTAATCACTTATGTATTATTCTACTTCATCACGAGAAATTTTTTTAAGTCGAAATGAAAAGTGTAAAAACATGGAAATGCCTGGAGATAACATTTCCGATATTTATATAAGACATTTTTTTCAAATAAAAGCATTGCAATCTAAGAATTATCTCAAATTTTAAATATAATGTTGAAGGTCAGATAAACGGTATGGTTATAAAAGGTTCACAAATATTTTTTTATGGCTCATTTGTTTTCCATGCAAATTAGAGTTGCATAAGTAACAATCTTTATCAGGATGAGCCGTTACTTTTATTTCCTCTTTCATGATGACATTCCGTCTCTTACGAAATCGCCTTCCGCCTTTAATTTCTGTTATCTCAGATGTAATAAATGCTTCATCCTCTTTGTGAATCCTGATGCCTTCCATAATTGTCCTAAGTCACTAAAGTTAACTGATCCGTTATCTCAAGTAAACATTTCCCTTTATCACTTCTATCCAGTTTTCCTTCCATTCTAAATATTCTATAATACGATGAAATATCTCATTACAATATTCTTTCAAGCATTTTTGCTGTAAAATTAAAATAATTATAGCAAATGAAGTAATTGATAAGCTCTTCCCTACTTCATTACTTCCTCATTATCAGATTAAATTATCGCTTAAGCAATTTATTTGCAATTACTCTCACATTTGTTCATTATAAGTAAGCTACTTCAAATTATTCAAAATTCTTTTTCATTGATATGTAAATTCAAACACTTGAATTTACTCTAAAATTCGAATGTCAGGAATTGAATTTGAATCTAAAATTAAAGTTATAACTGGGTCTGAATTCGTTTAACATTAGTGAAAATTTCATTTTGAACAGATTTCTAGCGCATATGTTTAACGATGAATGCGTCCTATCAGTAGCTTCTGGGCTCTATTTTAAAATTTCCAATTTGGAACGAGTGTGGTTGTCTCTCTTGGCTTTTCCAGATAACACCATCATCATCGTAATCACCATCAGTAGTAGCAGTAGTAATAGTAGTTGCAGTAACAGGCTTCACGGATCTGGTGTCAGATGTATGCAAGAGGACATCTGGTTCTGCTGCAAAATCAATGGCCATATGAAATATATAAAGCCTACGACAGCTGCTCTTCCTTTTTGCTTCATCATATAGCTAACGAACTGATCCTCTTGGATATATTATACATAGGGCAACAATTTGAGCCTAGCTTTTAAAGGCCATAAAATCAATGGTTATTTTAGAGTTAAATGAAATCAAACAAAATAATTATCTAAGAGTTTGCAAAAATTTAAATGAATTCAAGGCATTCTACTAACTTTCTATTCTAATTCAGTAATAATTATCAGTTTATTTTGATGCATGAAATTTGAAAATTTTTTATTTCAAATTTACAAGGGAAATGAAATGCGCTAAAAAGCTGAATCAAGTCGAAAAATTTGCGTAAAAATTATCTGCTGTGCTATTAATTTGTGCAACAAATAGTTAATTCATCCATGCCATCCTCACTATCGCCATATTTCAATCATAACAACGCCTACAATTAAAATCATTTTGCACAATAATAGACAAACGAAATTACCGCTTTTTAAATTTTAAATTTTAATTGCAACATGAAGGATTTAATTTCTTTTGGCATGCATTGTTAGCAATGTCATCTAATTTGAAAAAAATTTTAGCTTAAAAAACTTTCGCATTTCAGGCTCACAATCACTTTTTCACCACAAAAATTAACATTTTAAACTCGATTTTTAAAATTTCTAAACTTTGTTGATCAATTATTTTGCGTGTAGTTGAGTGGAAAATCATTAAGCTAAGCATACAATTGAAATATATCAAATCATGATTGCTTAGAGGCTTGCATCAGATGTCCAGCAGGTGTACACCAGGTGTCAATTCAATAGCATCATGTTAATTCAACAATTTTCGCTTCCTTTTTTTTTAAATACTACATTCTGTTTTGTATTACGAAGAAATAGATAATGCTGAGAAGTTGATAATGTTAGATAATATCATAAAAATCTATAAAGAATTAATTTATCAGTAAACAAACAAAAACCCGCAAACAATACATTTCAATAATTTACAAATAACACCACCTTAGGTTTCAAAGTTTCAAGAACGAAATAATTCACAAAGTTCTGTATCAAAGAGTGCTTAATATCGAAAACTATTTATGACTAATTACAAAGTTTTTCAAAGATGGAAAAGTTTCAATATTTAGTTAAAAAAAGAATTTGCAATAAAAATAAAGCAAAATAAAGAGAATGCTGCAAGTAATAGATATTTCGAAAATTGTGTCATTGTTTATTTTCTTCCATATCACAGCAATAATTCTAATTTATGTGTTAAGAATTCAATAAAGTGAAATGATACATTCTGTTGAAAAGATAACAATTATAAATGCAATAACAAATTAAAACTTTCTCGTAAAGTTATGCAAATATTTATTTACGATTGCTATAAGAAATAAAATAGGAGGAAATTCACTTCGACGATAAATAATTCACATTAAAACAATAGAATGTTCCTCTCATTTTTTCCTTATTTTGTCGGATAGGATGAATATGAAATCTGAACATTTCACCTTTAATTTTATACAATTTTACTGTGATCGATTAATAATGCAAAATAATGCAAAATATTAGTAATATCTGAAGCAAAAGTTAAATTTTTCATCACTTTTACTCCGATTCAGAATCATATTTCAGAATCTGAATGCTTGGATTACATTGCTGCTGATGGAATTCATATCTGGTGGAATATTTTGCAGTAGTAATAGATGTGGTATTGGTTGCAGTGTTGATCTTGGAAAACAAAAGCGATAAATCAGTGATTGTTGGGTTTTGCTTGAGTGGTGCAGCAGCTGATATCCCTCTATCACCAATATCATCATCATTGTTATCAACAATTTTCTGTAAATAGATAAAAATTTTTAAAGTTCTGAAAAATCGAATATCAACGAAATAATTCGGTAACTGTGTTTGAATTACAACAGAGCTACCAGACACGTATTATCTTGATAGGGACAATATATCGGATACTTTACGCATAATTTCTCAATATGAACAAAGCTCTTTCTGAGTTCTAGCATTTATAGCGTCTCATACATTTCTTCTAAATAAGTTGACATATTTTTTCATAATATCTCTACAGTATTTTTTCTGTAATACTTAATTTTCGGAATGCTAGAATTCAGAAAAAGAGGAACCTTTTCTTTCCGGATTGATTTTCTTTTTTTGTTTTTTCTCTATCACATAGAAGTAATTTAATTTGATCTTTTCCTGTCTTGTCGTCAGAAAGTAAGAATTTTGCGAATCAATTTCAACGAATAAATTCAAACAAAAGCGGTAAATGAATTGCCAACCTGTAAATCAGAAATATAATCGATGATATACTGCAACAGTTCAAGTTGTGTTGTAGCAGTTCGGGCATTAGGCACCATTTTTCGTAATCTATTCATGAGCTGATATCGTTGACGTTGTTCATATGATGCCTTTTTGATTCGACCAATACGAATTTGTGCGCTATTATCAGATTCGGAACCGGATGAAGAAGCGCTTGATGAGGATGGTGATACGAGCAATCGCATTTTTTATCAGTAACAACCGGAAGATTAAAATTACACTTTGATCAGGCAGAACTTGAGATGAAAGTTGGCGCCTGCTCGACTCTAAGAGTACCGTTTGATTTGGTGCACGTATTCTGAAGAAACTAGCCAAAATGATACACCCCTTGACTCTGAAACTCCTCCCCGATCCAATAGCCACACCCTACGAACAGCTGGCATTTCGCCGCAGCACCTGCTCCCTCTTGGTCACTGCTCTGGGAAAATAGTTGCTCAAGACATGGACGAAGAAGTTTTCCCAGGCTCAAATTGAGTATGCAAATGTGCTCATATTTAAGAGACAATTATGTGACATCTAACCATTCAAACAAAACTATTACTAAACAACGAAACTGGTTCTCTTTCATGCACGTTTATCCTTTAAAAAAAATAAATAAAATAGGACGTGAGAAAATGTCACTGTGAATTGATCTGTCAATAATATCAGGAACGTGTGGTTTTTAATTTTTTAACTTCTGCTTATAGTTCATAAATAGAAAGCTTCTAACTGCAGCCAACACTGAGATTTGTTTTTTCATTTACGAAATTTGTGATTTTCAATTATTAGATCTATTTCCATTCTTGTACTTTAATATTCCGAAACAATATTAGTCTATTCCATGTTCTGAATTCCAGATTTATGTCGAATATTTTTGCTGTTTAAAATACTGTTTATCCGGATATTATTCTTATCGTTAATGTGATACCAAATACAGTTATTCCGGATTAGCACGCTTAGCAGCTGCTATTTTCTAAAAGGAGGACAAACGGTTAAAGTAAATTTTCTTTTTTTTGTCGGTATGTTAAGATTAAATGGGCAGTGAAACATTTTTTGACGTGGACAGATGTTATTCTCTTCTTTCCTTCCTTCTCCTGGGTCCTCTATGCGACATTATCGCATAACGGTGCACAAACAACACAGCTGTTACAATAACATACTTTGCAAATGGTGTGCCCAACTGTCGACACGTATCTCCCATACAATACATTCCATCTGTTTCTTTCCGGATCTATTACTAAGTGAGATAACTAGAGATATATTTTTTGAGTTGTTTATTTCTGAAAATAAAGATGGCAGGATTCTGAAAATAAAGGATAATACTAAAAATTAATTGATAGTTCGATAGCTATGTCATTTCTCCTCGATTAAATCTTGAAAGTTATCCGAATGTCAAAAGTCCTGAATTATTCTTTCCGAAACATATGGAAGGTAATAATTATATATCAACAATACAATAATATGTAAAACATATGGATGGAATGAAGAAATCAATACATAAAATCTATTACTGATTTATCATATATATATTCCTTTACAATATATAAAGTTATACCTGATAGAGAAGCAAAAGATAATTCAAATGATATGTACCATATCGACTGCCGTATAAAACATATACACATACTTTGTCAACAAAATATCCTTATCCTTGTTAATTTGTTATCTCAAAATTGAAGAAACTTTTCAGGAAAAATTTATGTAAAAATCAAAATGGCATATTTAAAAAGTATTCCAATTTTGTGATAATAAATTAATAAGATTGAGGGTATTTTGTTGACAAAGCAATGTGTTATATTATCCTTTTTTATATCATATCGATGAAATTTATATGTCATTGATTTTACAATGGAATTTAAAGATTTTATTGCTGGCAGAAATATTCATTAGTTAGATAAAAATATCTGTGTAGCAAATTTGTTCTGCAACAATGTAAAATGAATGGATGATAATCTTTTTGTTTATGCAATTATAGCAATGTGATAAATTAACTTATTCTTTTTGAATTTTAGCATTGTGTTTTCAAGAAAATTTTAACTCAAGATAATGAAAATATCTTTACATATTTATTGAAAATTTTGAAATTTTTTGAAAAATTTATGAAAGTATGAGAAAATAGGACAGATGGTCATATTGCAACAAACAATATCATTAAGGTGATTGTGGAATGAAAGAAGCTTAGATGTATTCATTCAAATGTCACCTGAGAAGTCTCTCCATCTTTTTCACTCTTTAGCACCTGTTGTAGGTGAGACTACTTCGGAATCTATTTACTTCAATGATTATATTTCATGGAGTAAAAGTGAGAAAGATTGAACCCCCTGCGGTTCACCAAAAATCACTCCTACACACTTAGTATTGCATTTGATCAGTTAAGGAAGAACTCTTCAAATTTCATTTCTATACTCTTAAAGATTTACTACACCTATTTGGTATGGCTTTCATTGAAGAAATCCTGTTGGAACCGGCTTTGTCCGAAAAAGAGCAGAAAATGGTGTGTACTGCATATCTGTTACTGCTGCCAGTTTTATGTAATATCGAAAAGTTTATACTCATATTTTCTAAGTTTAACCTTCTTATATATTGTAATTGAAGCGCTAAACAGAATGCGCTTTTGGCATGACATCTGTTATTTACATATTGCCCTTAATACATTACCTTAATTGCAAAGGTAAAGAAGATAGATGATGAAAATGGTTAATGATGTATAGTTCGATATAATTTAGCATAAATAGAAATAATTTTGATTGCTAACGTACAGATTTACAATTTTGATTAGTGAGAGTAGTAATTAAGGTAACCTAAAATAATTGCTAATACTATTAGCAAACTAATAAAAGTGACAACAGTGATTGATCTGATGATGATGATGATGATAACTGATAATAATAATAATATATGAGCAATTCACAAATCACACTTTTTTAATGCTTTTCTAAGAAACTTTTCATTGCTAAAAAAAACAACGAATAACTTATGATAATAAATGCAATGTTGACTGATAGTGATCGTTGTGATGAAGATGTCGGAAATATCATCCTTAAAGAAATAAATTTTTGCTTGAGAAAAATATTAATAGTTTAATTAACAATTAACGGTTTGGAGTAATAGTAAAATTAATCTTTGCGCTAATTTGAAGAAGTCAAAAGTGTTCAAATATCACAGTAATGCGTTAAGATAAAAGAAGAGTTAAGGAACCAGCTGCATGAATAAAAATTTTTGGAGCACTACATTGAAATTCTTGATGAAGCATGTCTACAAGTTTTTGAACACCACAAAATATAATCCTTTGTTTTAGGCGGTATATATCTTTTAAGACTGGATTGAAAAAGAATAAGCCGACAATAATAATAATAATAATATAATAATAATAACAAACGTAGTATGCCGGCTGATGTGTTTCGGTGATGTAACTTAATGTTTGCGCCCCAAGGGAACTACTTTATTACCCTTTGCGCTTCTCAACCGTTGTTCACCAATTATCATTTATTTACGCAGGTGTTTTCATTTTTCTGATCCATTAATTTCCTATTCTAGCAGAAAGGATAATATTTGAGGAAGAGTTACATTTACTTAAAGTGCTATTTAAGTACTACTTTTCCTTTTGCTTCCATTTAATGAAGTGATCATTAAAAGATCGAACAAATTTGCTGTAACAATTTGATTTCAAAACAATCTCTTTCTTACTTAGCTAATCCTTTTTGCTAGACTGGCTGCAATTTTTAATTTTATCATGATACGTGGCTATAGATGTATTTTTTCTAACCTATATTTACTCAGAATGGCTATTTGATTAATTTAAAACAAATCAAATCGATAATCAAGAATATTTCATAAACCTCAAAGATATTTATCAATTTATCATATCTTGCTTGATATATAAAGAATAGACCAAACTGTTATAGTTTTATATTATGCTAACTTGTAATTTAAAATTTTGATTTTTACATGAAGGATATTTAGAAGTAGTAAAATATTTGACGAAAGTAATTTAATTATCCTCAACAGTAATAGTTTGTAATTAAAATATTAATTAAGATCTTTTATTTCTTATTAAAGCTTATCAGATAAATACTTTTTCTTACTTTTGCACTTTGCATATAAAAATTTTCCTTTTTTACTCTATCTGTCATCATGTTATGCTACTATTTTCAATTCTATAATTCGATAAAATCATTTATTTGAAATCATATTTGTATTAGTTCTTACTGTAATCAAATTTCGATAATAATTCTTTAGCAATTGAAATTCTCTCAATTTCATGCGTCTAGCAGAGCAATCAATTTTGAGTAAATTCATTCCATTCTTTGATTGATAGTTTTGATCAGTTACAGGTAAGTTAAATGAAATTTGTTTGTATTTATTGGCTGAAGTTAAATTTACATTTTCAAATTACATTAATAATATCCAATTAAAATAGTAACCTATAAACTTGTTGAAATTCAAGGGGTGGACCAAAAAAATAACAATTTGAATTTTTGCAAATATATTAGCTTCATTTTATTTAATTAAAAATTTACTTCAATTATCTTGACATCTTAACTTGAAAGTGCTCTTTGATAGTAGCAATGACAAAGTGTTGCAATCACTTAATAATTAACTAAAAGCGCATTATCATATATATTGTCATCGTATAATTAATTATACTAATAATCTTTCACTTTTGCCACAAAGACATTATGCCATTTCCGCATTTCAGTTTTCTTCATTTTACATCTCATTTCTTGCAAATATTACCAAAAGCTAAGGATTGAAGATAAGTTAGAAAATAGATTATTAACTGATTTAAGTGTTGGGAACTTTAAATACATATGATTGAATGTGTGACATTCATTAAAGATAAAGAAGCGATCATAAATAGAAGTATAATTTTTAATCGATAATTTTTCATTTTCAATTGCATGATACAACAATACTTGCATATAATGATATCAATTACAATCTAATTGGGAGTTCATCAATATTCCAGCGTGCGGGAAAATATTTCGCAAATGCCATTAGCAGTATTTGCAAATAATATTTTGGGAATCTTGAATGATTGATTGCTAGCTTCAAATATCGGAATAAGATTCTTAAAATTGAAAACATACGAAAATTGTAATACAATTTTTCAATTTCAAACGAAAATTGTAATACAATTTTTCAATTTCAACTTAGTCTTACTACTATTCTAATATTATTTATCTTTTGTTTGTTTCCATTCTACAAAAATTAAAACCATTCTAATCACAAATTAATTTTAAAATGATATCTTCTTCTTCATTGGAAAACTTATTTTTTTTAGCAAACATTTAAAATCTTTGTGCTTTAAATCTCTCCAGCTTTTCCACCGGAAAATTAAGCAAACTTCTTCTTATGGATGTAAAAATCAAAGATGTGGAAGAATGTAAATTTGCAACGGATACATTGGCGCATGTTTCATTTGCACTTAAACTTATATCTATCATTAGCATATGCTTGCTTATAGTTTCTCTTAGAAATTTTATCAATGGTTTTCTTACCACTATCTGAAATTTTATTTGAAATTTCCCATTGATTTCATCAAAAAAAGTATACATTAATTTTTTTGATTCTGTTTTGTTTTTTCTTTCTTTTGCATTTTAACTTCTTAAAATTCAATTTCATTATTATAAATCTGTTTATCCTCAAAATAACATATCATAGATACTGATAATTAAAACAACTCCTTACCATACAGGGATCTTTCCATTTGTCTTAATTTACCAATAGATCACCTGTTGAATGACAGCTGGAATAAATATAAATGAAAACATCTGCTTAAGAAACGTCAACTCAGTTAGCTTAAGCCTTAATTCACACTTTTCCTTCAGCTTTAAATATAAATATCTAGTTGTTTCAAATATAACTTAATTGATAATGATTTAATTACAGCAGTACCATTGATAAGCTATTGCTAGCATTTGAAAATTGAACACTGACCGAGCAGATAGTTAAAATTTTGATTGGGATTTGAAGATGGATAAAATATGAAGTGACACTTTGCTGTTGAAATGATAGCAAGATTAATAAAATTTGCAGCAAATATGTTAAGAAGAGATCTTTTTGATTACATATAACTTTAATGTTATAAAAAGTGTGTAAAGTGAAAATGAAACATTTGTGAAGAGAAGTATTATTTTATAATGTCTAAGAATAACTTATTTGTAGCCCAGACAACTTGGCCAAAAATTAGCTTTTTAACCTTTGATTTTCTTCATTTGCATGCTTTAAGATTTCTATTATAAATTGAGGAGGAAATATTGTTGAATATAAAGAATTTCCATCTTCCATTATCTTCTTCACAAATGTTGTATCTTTTTTGTCTTAAAAAATAATAGAGATTTACGAATAATATAAAATTTTGTTTAATTATAGAATAGAAAAGTTTGAATATGATCGTATTCTTCCTTATCAGAAGTAATTGATTAAAAGATACTGAAGTGAAATGTATTATTCACTGAACTGAATATTTTCTTTATAAATTGAATTCATTTTTTCTAGTTTAAGGAATTCATATATTGCTGAAATTCCCTTTTACAACTTTAAAAGTTTTAGTGAAATAGCATTTCAAAATTTCCTTTTGCAAAAGTTTGAAATATCATTTTTTATTGAAATATCATTTCACTTCAAAACTTTTATTGAAATATCATTTCAATAAAAAAAGTTTTAAGATAAACAATAGTCTAAAATACCAATCAGTTAGTTCAGTTTTATACCAATTCTTTTTAAAACATTTAATATTTATTATCATATTTAATTCATATCAAAAAAAATAGGATGAGATTAAACTTGCAAATAATAGAAATTTTTATATAGATGACAAATTTTTGAAGTTGAGTGTTTTAATCTTAAGGTGCTCATTGACAATCAAAGGAGTGCCGACTTGATTGACAAGGTGGAGCTTAACGACCGGTTAATTGCTCATCAGTTGATATTTTGCCATCGCAACAGATTCACCCATTCCTTCTGTTCGACCGGTAATGTTCATCTCATTCTGTTGTCACTATTATCTCATTTAATTCTCTTTTATCAACATGACATCTCGGATCCAAATTCTATTCGTGTGAAATTATTTACATTCACTCATTTTTTACTATTCAATTTACAACTTTGCTAATATTTTCTTCAAATGTTTTAACATTACATTTAAAAATTGTAAGCAAAATGGAATGAATCATTCAATTAAGTTTAAAATTTTTGCGATATAAAAATTATTTTTTACTATAATACATATTGCGATGATTGAAGTTTTTGTTTAAAATTTGATTAAATTCTTCGTGCAATTTATAAATCAAACAAATATTCGAATTTGGATATAATCAAATTTTAAGTAAAGAAAATGAATCAAAACAGTAAAATACGGAAGAATGAAAATCCAATTTGAACGAACTATTCGGCGGATTTGCTTCATTGATGACGTAAGAACGATTAGTTTAAGGTCATTGGGCACATGAATTGAAAATCAGTGCCAAATGTGATGCATAAGTAGATTTAACTCATTACCGCTTCATTTATCTGACGTTATTTATTACCTCATCCATTTTTATAATTCTTCGATAGTTGAAATTTCTATCTGATAAGCCTATTCATCCATAAGGCCTAAAACAGATTTGTATTAAATAAACGTATAAATGAATAACAATAAAAATTATTAAAAAATAATAAGTGAAAAAGTTTGGAACGAAGCAAATTAATGCAATGAAATTGTGTATAACTTAAAGTGAACTAATTTTTTTAAATTATGAAATTCATTTCTTTTACTTCTCATTTAAAAAAATATATAATCTGTTAGAACAATGTTTTTCGGTATTTCGAATGATTTATTTCAAAATTTAAAAGCATTAATGATCCGTCAGATATCCTTGAACTATTATTTCTGTTCTTATCTCTTTTTTGTCCCAATTTCAAATAGAACAACGAAGCAGAACACAATTGTTCACTAATTGAGTTCCATTTTAATTTTCATCTGAAAATTTCCAAGAGCAAAATTATTCAATGATATTCATTTGATCGTTGAGAATATATTGTTACCTTTAAATTGAAGAAAAGAAAAATTGAAGAATGAAGATGATTGACCTGATATCTTATATCATAAGCCTGTTGCTCTCATCTACCAATCAGTTTATCCTCAATTTACGCTCTTCTCCGCAACACCTGCAGTGGTAAACGTTTGGTAAAAGATTTGTTGAACAGTGGTGAGATTAGTAGTTTTGCTTCTTCGACAGTTGTTTCCTTATCATTAGATCATTTTAAATTAATATTGTATTGTTCTTTCATTTCTAAACATTTTACAAAGCTCATCTTATCATTTTCTCTTCAAATAAAAGTGAACATTTGCGCATCACAAATTAAATATGCAAGCTTTTGAAATTTTGAGAAATTATTGATGTTGGCATTGTTTTAATTTTCAAATAACTATTTCACATTATTGTTACTTTATTCTTAAAGAGACCGTGATTGATAGTATTTTAAAGCCACATCTTAAATAATTATTTCACATTATTGTTACTTCATACTGTCAAATTATTTAGGCCATAAAAATATTTCTGAATAAGACTACAGGCAGATTGAATTATCACTAAAAAGCACAAGGAATTTTAAAAATTAAAATTAGGCATTCATTCCTAACATTACAAGCATTACAAATTATTTTAGTGGTAATTTAATATCAATTCATATGTATGTGACAAAAATTTAACACTTAATTAAGTCCATCCTTGCAACTGCTGAAGAGAATTACGCGAAAACATACCTAACTACAAAATATCCATCCATCCTTCTTCACACCTACTCATCTATATAATTGTAGTTAATAATAGTACTAAGATTATTTAAGGATCCAATTTCTAATTTATTACATACCTGCCAACACCTATTCAATCAAGTCATCCAACTGCAATTATGACAATTTGACACTTACCAGTACTGAATCATTACGTCAACAATCCATATAATTGATATGGGAAATTTTAATATATTTCAGAGTAGTGTTATCGATTAATTAATATGAGAGAAATTTTTCAGGAGTGTTTATTGCACCCCGTCTTCCCGCTTCCCCGCCTCCTTCTCGTACTTCTTTCCTTCCCCTGCTAAATAATAAAGAATGATAAAAATTTTATTTTGATTAAAATGAATTTTTTGATCCTTAGTTATAGTTCTAAAAATCTGTAACTTAAAACCAATATATTTAAAACAAAAAAAAAGTTCATCAGCTGCTTTGATGATAAATCAGTAGTTGCTTTATAGGGACAGCTGTGGCAAATGCATATTTCAAATGTACATATGCATATATATATATATATATATGTGTCTGTGTGTGTGTATGTGTGTGTATCAGGAACAGGTACAAACATATCGCTGTTTCTCTTAACCCGAATAAATTTTCAAACAGATGTGTGTTATAGAAATTTTGAAGAACATCTGATAATAATTTCAAATTTGAGTATTTATAAATTTTTTCAAAAACAAATATTTTTATCATGTTTATAGTAAAAAAGAGTGTTTATTTAATATAATTTCTACGTATATTCTTAATTTTGAAATGAATTTCATTCCTTTTTATTATTTATTTTCAAAATACACAAAAAATTATATTTTATTTTTCAAATGGAACGATTTTTCCGCCAACATAATATGCGCTTTTGTTTCAAAATGTTTTAATTTAACTTATTGTTAATTATAAAATGCTAAATATTGCCCGCCATAGGTTTATTTTATACCTTTCATTTATTGTAATAAACTAAGAAGCAAATATCCGAAAAATAAAAAATTCAAGTTATACCGAATTGATGGAAAAAGTGCAGGATTAAAATTAAGATAATATGATAAATGTTAAGTCAACATGATATTTGTTTGAATTTTAAATTAATTCTGATTAGGCAGTTAGTTTATTCTCATCTCTTATTTTGAGCCTTATTTATCTAATCCCCATGAAAATTGTGAAATAAATGAAAACTTATAGGATTAAAAATTGAAATATTAAACCAATAAGAGCGATATATGTAAAGATTATATTAACAAAAAAAACATTCATTTAACTATAATATTTTATAGTTGAAATTGCATACGTGGTCATTGTCATATTACTGAATTATAATATATCGTAATGATTATGATAATAGTAATGATAATATTTTGTTGAAGTTGCAGTTGCATCTGTTATGCAGATTGCGCACATCGTAAAATATTATTAGGATCTTATAAGAGGGTTATTTCTTCTGTCTTTTGATAAATAAGGCACACATCTGTGATACAGATACGGATTTAACTAGGTTTTTCTTTTTTCTTTTTTTCTTCTTCGACCAACTCCTAGGATGAAGTGAACAGCTGAGGATGAAACAGCTGTCATCAAATCCTTCTATTTGTCCCTTATGATTCCTTCTAGTCTTGTCATTTCTCTATGGTACCATTTTGCTTTCGTGGAGTAATAAGCTTTTTGAAAAATGATCTGATCTGAAAATTTGAGTTAACTGCTATCATTTTTTTATTAGCAAACTAACAAAAATGCTTGCAAAGAGTATTGCTAATCTATAAGAAGTTATTCAGATTAGAAACAGAATTCAATGAGATTAAAATTTACCAAAAACCCTATATGGCGGTAAAGTGGAATCTGCGCCAATTATTATGTTGCTTGTTTTGATTTCTTTCATTTCATTGAATTTTAACCGCATAATAAAAGCTAACTGATTTGAAGCAATATATTAGGATGAGAATGTAAAGGTTAAGTTAACTGGAAATTATGATTGATGCTTGCATGTTTTTAGGCATGTTTTTGCTTTTGCTGCTTCTTTAAGATTTTCTTGGCTCAGTTATTTGTGAGATTTTCTTGGCTCAGTTATTTGTGAGATTTTCTTGACTTAATTATTTGTGCTATAAAAGTTAAGTTATTGCTACGCGTTTCTCCGCATATTCTTAGATTTTCCTTGCTTTTTGTTTTGATTTCTTTTTACTTACTCTAGTGATAAGAGGATAACTTTACTGGAGTGTTTGAGCAAATTTCTCTAGAAAATCTGGTTGGTGTTTTATCTTAATTGCTGATCAGATGTTAACAATTAAATTATAAATTAAAGGGTAGGGTTGAATTAGTTGTTGCTACATCAATTAACTAACCCATAGGTGCATAAAATAAGAAATATTTGAAATTCATGAATTCTTGCCCATGAATATTATCCAGGCCAAGGCTTTATTAGTATTTTCATAAGTGTCTTAGCTGACAAGTGTTTTTGAATTCGCTAACCTACCTGTACATACGCATATTTCACCCCAACTTAAATGACCGTTATTATGATAAAATACATTGGAATATTTTGTTATAAAATTCTATTAACTATTTTCAATTTCATTTCTTTTACAGTTTAGAAAGCAAAAATATTTTGGATATAGGGAATAATATTCTTTTGTTATCAGACAATTATTTTTGGGTCACTTTAAATAAGCCAAGATTCTCTGGCAAAAGAAATCCTTGCAACATCTTCAACCACAAACTTGGACCATTTTTGAATTAAGGCATGTTTAAAATGATGATTTTAAAATGATGAAAGTTGTTTTGACCAAATTGTAATCGAATAATTGTATGTTTAAATTTAGAGTTTAAGATTTAAGTCTTTTACAATAGAAATGATTTTAAATGAATGAAATATTTCACTTTTGTAGAAGGATTTTCAAATGCTGTTGAAATCTCGACAACTCTTACGATACGATTAATATCAAATTCAGTAAAAGAATTATCCCAGCAATGGCAGCAACAATGCAGACAATTCGATCGAAGACCACAAAATCTGCCAGGTGGTCGAAAAGACGACGTGAACGAAAACAAGTTCTGGAAGAACTTCGCAAAATAGTTCCATTTGTTAACGCTCATACACCACTGCTTGAATTATTACAGAAAGTCATTGATTACATTACTGAACTTCAGGTAAATTCCTTCTTTATTGCATTTCTTTTTTTATTTATAAATTTCAATAAGTCAAAAAATTGTTTATCATTAATTTCGTTCTATTAAAATTAATTTATTTATGGTTTTTCACAGCATAAAGTTGTAAGATAAGCAATTAAAGATAATAAATAAGTAAATAAGTTTATGAAATGTCTTTCTGGTTTTTTCCAACCTTTCAGTTTTTTGGTTTCGTTGTTCTTTTGATATTAACTTTTTCCTTATCGTAAGGTATTGTATGGTATGGCAAAATAAGAAGATCATATCAAATTACCTACCATATCATTTAACAACTTTCTATTTTGTAAAGTAGTTTCTGAATAAAACAAAATTTGAGAATTAACACAAACGATAATCTTTAATTTAAATTTTCAGGAACTTCTCAATAATTCTTCTATGGCTGCAATTGAAAGTAAGGAAAATCTGTCACCATGGAAGATAAATGAAGCAAACTGTAAAATATATAATTATCCTTGTGCCTACTAAAGTATGATTTGTTTAATTGTATATGCTTACAGAAAGTTTTGTTTTTTTCTTCTACCCATTCCGACATGATATATAATTAATAGCTAAATGCTTTTCTTTTTTACACTGTAAAAGTGAAAACCTAAGAACATATAGTACTTTGATGAAATTTAAATATTCACATATTAAAATGGTAGGAAAAATATTTGGTTATGCTTGTTTGTGTCTATTACTCTTCAAGGCTAAATGGATAGGATACTTTATGATGATCAATGATAAAGCCTATAAAGGTTCAACAAAACATTCGCCATAAATTAAAATTAGGCCTCAGCTATTAAAATCCAAATACTTTAGATACAGTAAACAATTCTCTATTTTGCAGGACGAAATTGGTCATTTAATAAAGTTCACAAAATAAATCAAGAAAAAAATTAATTATTTAACTTATATAATTGATTTTTTTCTTCAGAAAGATAGCTTTTATCAGTTTGAAAATATGCAAATTTTTTCATTTCTAATTTTACATTTCTTTCATTTTTCTGACTCAAATTGGAGGATTGAGCGTATCTTATTTAAAATATTGCAAATGCTGAAGTAAGTACCATTTCAATTAAGGTTAACAAAACAAAAAAAACATTTATCATTCCCTCATACTTTATTAATTTTGATAACACTGTTATAACTGGATGAATATTCAGTTAGCTTTCTGATCAATAATTTGCTTAGATTTCCATTTTGCTTTTCTTGGAAAGTTTTCCTAAAGAAATTGTTATTTTACATGCAAATTGAAGTGTGGAACAAAAGGCAAATAAGAGAAGGGAAACAAATCTGGCGATAATCAAATTGCCTTCGCAAAATCATTCGGAAAACATGTGTCGTCATTTTGTCACTCTCAAATAGCGCCATCCTGAAACAGATGTTTACCTGCATTTGTTTTCTACGTTGACCGTAAACGGTTTTTTTGAACTTTATTAAAAAACTTTTTTTAAAGACAAAGTTATTTTGTAAACATGATTAAAATTAGACTTATTTTGCGTATTTGTAAATCAAATTTATATGTGTATCATTTGCAATATAAATTATGGTTTTATTAGAATTTGACTAGAAAATTATTCTGTAACGAAATAAATTGAACCTTTATTTTAACACTAATTTATTAAATTTTAAGAATGTAAGATTTTAAATGAAAACTCTTTATACCTTGCAATTTATAACATTAAAAAAAAAATCATTTCTAATTTGAACTTTTCAATTTTTGAAGGTCTGAAAGATAATAAATACAATTTACTGAATTGTCTAATTTTTCTTAAAAATAAATTTAAGTGCTAATTTAGACTGATAATTAATTAACTTATTAATTAATTTTCAATTCTAGCTTCATTTTATGGCAAAAAATTCAATTGGTTCTTCTTCAAAATAAAATGGATGAAATGGAAGAAATTCAGTCAAATGACAATTAATAGTGAAAGTCATGAAAATGTGACACTCAAATTAATAAAATAAATATTTCATTGGGGGTAAGTGATCGTTAATTTTAGTTTTGGAAAGGATTTTACTTCTATGTTGTGTACAGTTTTGTTTACCAAATGTCTGAGAAGTTGTGAAAGATCCAACGACAACACAGCGCCCAATAATATCCACACAAAAGGATAAGTAAATTCCTTAGGTCAATACAGCTTAGACATTTCTTCGATAATTGTTGTTAGTTTAAAATGAATCCGGAAAGGCATAAACAAACAATGAATATTGATAGGAGTGAGAAAATGGTTGGAGAAAACAATCGATAGAAATAATAAATTAGGGAAGTAAATTGAATTTAAAAAAATATTTTCTTAAAAATCGAAGTGATATGATTAAAATTGATAAGATTTTTTTCAATCAAATTTCCATACAGAAATTATAAAAATTGGATTAATAATTATTTTATTTGTTTTTTCGTTTATTGAATTCTTAATTCATTTTGGTTCAAAATTATTTTTGTTATTAATTACATGCAAAGAATTTCAGAATCCTTTTCAGTTTTAATTTCTAGAAAGGAGAAATGATGAAGTTTTGAAATTATTTAAAAAAGAAACGAACTTTTATTCAATTAGAGAAAAAGGAAAATAAGAGAAATAAATAAATAAAGCAGAAAATGATCTGAAAAATTAGAAACGGAATAAAACAAAAATTGGTAAGTGAAGAAATAAGAGACATTGTGACAAAGATGTAAATTAAAAAAGTAAATAAAAGTAATATCAAATGTTGCAGGTAAATTCGAGAATACAAGTTCTTTTCTTTTTATCATATCATTATATTTACTTTAATCAGTTTGAAATCGAAAAGAAAGAAATAATCCTCATTATAGCTATAAGTAATAATTAGACATCTGTTCTTATTATTTCAAATTTGTGTAAGCCATATGGTTGAATGATATTTGTATTATATGTCTTGTGGATCGCATGTACCTGTTGAACACGTGTTCGGTACTTTCAACAAACAGAGCTCTTTTCTTTTCTTTCTGTTCCTTCAACAGAATCGATGATTTCGAATATTCCTTCTTACTATAAGGATGAATCATTAAAATTCATTCTCAAATTATCATCTCTTTGAAAATTCAATAAAATCTCTTTTTATAGCTTCTAAAATAATGTATTTCAAGTTTTCACGATGATAAGTTTGCGTCAAATATTTTGAAACAAAAAAATAATGATAATATGGATTTTCATGAGAAATATGATACGTAGTACGGTACATTGATGAACATGACTAATACATGATGAAAAAGAATTCCGTAATGTACTGAAATTGTTGTTCCGTTTCTTCCAATTTTTAAACACAATAGCAAACAAATGAATCAGTGAACATTTTTGCTTTTTTATATGCGTGTATGAAAACAAACATATTACTGTAATATTACAAAATGCATTTTCTTTCGCTTTATCATTCATTGAAAAAGTGATAAGAACAATGAATGATAGAAAGAGCAATAGTAGTAATGAATAGAATGAAAGAGTGTGAAAATCATTCTAACTATCACATAACTGATAAGTTTGACTTTTAATGAAGGAATGATAACTTAAGATTGATATTCATTCTTAATACATTTCAATTGTACCGAATGAGTTGTGGAGAAGGTCACTCGAAGAAGGCTTTCATTGATCGAAAAACTTGGTTGTTTTCGAAAAAATATATTTCATTGAAATAAACTCGGAATGACAATGTTTCATATCCTTTTCAATTTTTCTGTTCGCAGTCCATTTCGATGGATGGCGGAGAGATATTTCTCCACTTTTGATCTCACAATTCGAAATTTTACTAGGCCTTATAAAATATCGTAATAGATGATGAATGGCATTAGTAATAATAATAGTAAAATAATCGAAGCTTTATTCTTAAAAATAAACGAAATAAATTGTATGAATGATTAAATGGTACAATTGAAAGAGCAATAATGATAACTGAAAAATATTGAAGACTAATAATAAATGATAATATCATTGATATTAATAAAAAGAATAAGAGCAAGCTAACGCATTGTCTCTAAATTATTTGAGCATCAGAGAAATATATTCAATTTTCGAAAAAAGTATAAATCATCACAAATAGATGAAAAATATATTTATTAGCAAAATCTTACTTATACTATAATTTTTCTTTTTAGCTAATTAGAAAACATATTCATTTTACAGTTATACCGTGTAATAAATAAGCATTTTTGCTGTAAAATTCCCCGCTGGCCTTTGATATATTTATTCTAAGAGATTTTCAAAAATTTAGTAAATTTTATACAAAATTTCGTTTCTCACTACTAAGAAATAATATCTGTCAGCCGAAATGCTGCAATTTAGTCGAAATTTTGCAAGTTCCAAGAAATATGGTTTTATTTTGCTTGCATTTTTGTGGTAAATACATTAATATTTCAAAATCATATTTTGCTTAAAACTATCATAATGATTATTAACATTTTGAAGTTTAAACTGTATCATTTGATATTATCAATATTATCAATGAGTTATTCCTCTGTGAATCATTACGAAAAGTAAAATGAAAGCGAAATTCACACGATCAACAAAGCTTCAAAATGCCATCATAAGTAATACAAATGCCTTTTGGAGAAAAGGATTTTTGCGCCCACAGTTGGTCAGACAGATCCCATTAGAATGAAATGAATTCTGATGAGAACTGCTTTTATGGAAATCAGACTTAGGCTTAGTTTCAATAAGTTCCATAGAGTTTTTTTTACAAGAAATTACTAATATTGCTCCACGGAAATTAAATGTTGTCTTCAATCCGATTCTTACTTCAAAATTTCACATTTCAGAGATCTGATTAAGGATAGGGCCTAATTACTTTCGCAGAACAACAGAAGAAAATCTGTCATGACAAAAATTTAAATATCATCAAACTCAATAATGGAGCCAGAAATATCGAGTATCGGATCGTTGTTGCTTCATTGAAACACTGATTATTGCAGAGATCACCTTTACAGCAGCATCCCATGCCAATCATGCAGCCCGCGTTCTGGAATTGGCATTCAGATATCTCAGGTTTCTCGACTAATTCAGTTCGTACAAACAAACCATCAGATCGAAAGCTCACATTGAGTATAAAAGTGAAGTATCAAAATTCATTTGGGATAAATCGGATGCTAAAATTCTTTCCTTCAAGCAAAAGAAATTTCCTAATAAAATAAAATGCTTCCAGTGTATTTTAATTTCAAATAAAATTTAGATAGAATTGTACATAGCAATTCAAAAGGAATACTTACGGAACAATTTAAGCTAAATTCATATTCATGATAATGGAGAATTTCGAAGGAGCACCCTCTGACACAAACTCCTTTAGCTGCAACATCATTACTTTGCAAAACATTTTTTTTTTAAAAGGTGCCAGAAAGTAAAAAAAAATATAGCGAAAGAGATGTATCAGGATTGTAAAAAATTACTGCCAAAATCCGGAAGTCATCTATAGCTGACAGGAAAACTAACAATATTTGATCAAGATAATCAGGATTATGTCAGAAAGTTATCTAAAACTTGATTGGATTAGAATGGCTTAAAAATAGTAGGATGTTTACTTGAACATTAAGAATTTAATTGAATGCATGAAACTATTTGAAAACACTTTTTCTTTATTAAAATGATGAAAATGGATTGAATTAATCTTTTCCAGTACACTGCGGTTGATATCCAGCTCTATTCTTAATTGGAACATTGAACGAGAAATCGTAATTAATTAATGAGAATTAATTATGAAAAGAAATACCTCCAAACTTAGTTGTAAAGCACATTTCATGTTCTTCTTGTTTTGGGTAACAATTCTTAATATAAGAAATATTCCCAAAACTTTGATAGCATTGAAGGCATCGTATATAATCAAATAAATTAGCGATAATAAGTGAAAATATAATGATTGGAAATTTCATTCTGAAATTAGTAGAAAGATAAAATGTTGCTTTCCGGTAGAAAACCGTTTCAAGAAAATGGTTTTAGAGTTATTATTGAGTAACACAATGAGGCAAGAAAAAATGTTTTCCGATTTTAATTCACAAATGAAATCTAATAATTAAATAATCTATCACAGTTTGTATATATCTCTTCGAGCAAACATCATTTTATTCATTTTTCTAATTTTCACATAAAATATTATTATCGCAGATTCGAAAAGAATGATGATGTCGTGTATCTATCAAAAGCTGGAAAATGTTCCATTTTTAAAACATCTGCAATCAATGTAAGCTTTGAATCATCAAAACTAACAATAAGTGTAACGGATTAGGGTATCAGACAACAGGTGTATTGATAGGGTATAGGACATAAGCTGTAAATTCGTTATTGCTGTAATCATTGTAAGGATTACTTGAGGTCTGATATAGGACACAAGTTAAGAATTTGTTATCACTGTAGGAATTATTTGAGGCTATCGGTTCTGATTCCCAGCAAGTATGCAAAATAAATGCACTGATATATAATAGTTCTTCTTTTCATTTTAAATAGACTCTTGTTAATTACCATAGCAATTGTCACAAAAAAGATTATTTGTTTACTCAGTTTTGTCGAATTACAAAATTTCTAAATAAGTAACTCAGACTGCCATTTTCTCGTAAATATGACGATGAGTAATGTGATTTATTCATATTTGTATGAAATAGTTAATATAGTAAATTTTTTTGTGGTCAGATCTATGTAAGGAGAATTTCAGTTCATTTACATCACATTTGATTTTTATTTTTGCCATTTTGAATATAAATCTAAGAAGCATAACGAAAATTTAACATTTATAAAAACTACTGGAAATATTTATATGGAAAATACAAAAAATCCATAATAACGTTTATATTTAAGTTATGCAAAAATTCTCTAATCTATAAAAGAGAAAAAAATCATCAAAAAGAACTATATAAAGTTATGTTCGTCAACATATGGCATCATAAAGCAAAAATAGTTTCCGTGGTTTCCCCGTGGTTCCCTTATGTGATGGATTGCGGTAAATTATAAGACTACTTTTGTACTATTTGATGAAAGATTCTTTTATCAAAATCAATATTTGCATTTTTATGCATATATTCTTTTTTTTTCACGTAAAGCATGCATCTGTTTCGGGCGATATGTAGTGATATAAATGATAGAGCAATGCTTCACTTTGTTTTATAATTTTTGTTACATTTTTTCTTGATTGATTCTTTAATGTGACTACACGAATCAGGCCAAGATAATTCATAATATTCTGTGGTTGCAAAATTACCATGCCAAATGTTACCATGTAGGAAAGGCTTTCTAACGACCAGCATTACACGACCAACTCACATCTCTGCTCTCCTCTTATCTCTCAGTTTTTCCGGAGTTGGTATTTCACGGCCAGCATCACTTTCTATTCATGATGCAAATAGCATTGATCCAGTTTGTGACGTGAACGTTTAATGGATGATATTAAAAAATTATGTGGAGATAGTATAAATGTATAGTGTTAAGAAAGGATCACTTTTATACGATGACAACACTCCTTAAGTATCAACTAGTAATTACGTTTGGTAAGAAAACATTGACGTACATTGGAATAGTTATATTTTATTATTTTTCAGTTGTGTTAAAATGGAGACGATATGCATATGCGAAGAAAGATTTATCATCTGATGCAGTTGATTGAAACGACTTCAACGCTGACGAGCGGAGCAGCTGTCAAGGGTGACGGTAATATTACTGTTTATAGTTTACTTTCTTTTTATGAATATTCGCTATTTTTAATTTTACATGTTTGACGCGATCATTACAACGTATTTTTATGCATTAATTGTTTCCTAAGGAAAACGCTTTTCATTCCTTTATTCATTCATTTCAAGTGAGATCTCTTAGTGGCACCATTTAATTTTAAATTGATGAACAAGATTGTGAAATGTGACATTGATATTATTTCATCCAGATAAGTTAATTTGCATTATGTCAACTGCTACTTCGTTACTACTCAATTTGTTTCTTTACTAAGTGAAATTGTTGAAATTTAAGTTGGAATCAAAACAATAATATTTGAACATGCAAGTTTTGTTGAAAAATATACATATAATAAAACAATAATATTTTGTTGGGAAATATACATATAACAAAACAATAATATTTGAACATGCAAGTTCTGTTGGAAAATATATATATATATATGTGATATTTTCAGAAAGTGAAAATGTGGATGAGTTTTTTGATGCAGCAGACTTTTTTTTCGGGGAAGACGAAAACGATGTCTATGATGATAATGTTCAATTTGTTGTTAATGGAAGTACCGATTATTTGGATGACGATATAATGCTTGATATGGATGACCAATTGCATGAACTTGGGTTGATGCTTAATTCTACATTAGCTAGCGATTATAATGGTGCTAATGCTGCGCGGTTAAACGCTCATTTCTTGTAAGTAATTATTTTTTTTAGTTGGCTTCTTCACTGTCGCCTCTAATTTTATTGCAGATGGAAGGTTAGAAATCGATGTATTCCATTCCCGAACTATTTACAAATCACATTTCGGGAAGTATTCTAGTGAATAAAAGTCGTTTAGTGTAGAATATAAAGAATGGTTTCAAGTTTAAAGGTCACTAAATATACATAGCTTCATTTAATGTGTACTATCTTTATATTTGCCTTATTTTTATGCTTTTTTGATGCAGAACTAATTAATCTTGCGTGATCGGGATCTTATATTGTGCAATTTCTCACTCCTGTTTTAAATTGTAGTAATGATTGGATGATTTTGTTGGAGAAGCAGGCAATTGAACTCGGTTTCCCTGATCTTGATGAACTACTCAAATCGAAATACATGAGGGATTACGTAGAACAGACGTCACTAAATAATGGTATTGCCATCTACGGGGCAGTCTCTAAACCAGCCAATGAGCATATTCTTCGAAGAGTTGCCGATTGCAGATTAAACGAAGATCAAAAGTGAATTTTTGCTGTTTCGAAAAGAAATTCATCTTGACATGTTCTGGTTTAGTGCCATCTTGTTGAAAAGTAGACTCCAGTAAAGCTTTAGCTTTGCAAATATGATGTGCTTTTTGGCATTCGGTGGTAATGCTTCACAAGTCACAAAAAAAACAGATAATGTGTGAGAGGTTCTTCATAATAAATAAGTGAATAGGAATTAGTTACATGAATAGTGATTGCTGAATTTGAGGTTTGAAATTTTCAGAGCTGAAAAACGAAGAAAACAAAGATTGTTGGAGCTAAAAAATCCAGAAAATGAACAGAATTTTCTGGAGGTTATACATTTGCAGTTTTGAAAAGCTTATAAGTTTGATTTTTTTTCTTATATAATTTTCCAACAGTCCTCTTTTTGTGATGTCTGATTTTTTTTCCTGATGAACAACAGTGTATTAAACTTCATTTGATGTTATTTTTCTGAATAATCTGTTGTTAAAAGTACCAAGGTGATTTTCTTTTACGACGACGTTGGCATTTGATCAAATGAATGAAATTCTAAAATTTTTTCATGAATTTTTTCTTTAAGCAAATACTGTATCAAATTTACATTTTTAATATATTACATTTAGGGAAAACGTCGAATTCTGGAGATTTTGCTGGATTTAAAAGCCTACGAGATGGAAATTGATTATCAAACTATCCGGGACGAATACATGAAGCGTTATAACATTAGTTTGAATGCTTCGGTATACTTTTTAAACCCATCTTGTTCTATTTACTTATTTCATTTTAATTTTTAATTATTGACTTTCAGCAGTTTCCGGGCACTAGTCTTGAATAAATCTCATTTCAGGAGCATCAACGGTTATTCATGAATAAATCGGCGTTGAAAAACTTTTGGCGCGCTTTTTATCGGGAAGTTATTTTAATCAATGGCTCTCCCATCCGAGTAAGACTCAGGAGCCCGGATGTAAAAAGTACTGCCTTTTTCAGTGCATTTCCGGTGAATCACTGTTCATGAGTGATTTCTTGTACTTGTTCACCTAATTCGTCGATTAGTTTTTGCTTAGCTTCTTAGCTTTTAATTATCGGAAAGGGTGCACAAGATTCCATTTTCTACTAATGACACTGAGAAAATCATTTCGAAGTTAAATCGGTTAAATCTAGTTAAATCTTTTTTGCCTTATACATTATTGACGCTTAATTATTATATTTTGGCTTTACGAGGTTTTCAATTGAAATTGACGTTCACGTTTTTAGTCCCCGAGGAAATAACAGAAGATCTTCGTCTGTTAGCGAATATCGATAAAATTGAACTTCCAACATTTGCTTTAGAATATCGACCATCCCTATTGAATTTTATACACGAAGGAAGTAAGTTAGTTTGTTTTTTCATTTTTTCTTTGTCAACTTTTCTAATGTGCTAATGAAGTGGTGGCTTTTTTTTAATTTAAACACTGCGAAACTATGAAGCATACTCGGTGAATTTAAATAAGCCGAGAATGCGGTGTTTTAAGTTCCATCAGAAAGAATGGATATTGAGCGTTTTTAATTTTTGCGAAGTAAGAAATAAAATAATTTCGCATTAAAATCCATTAAATATATTTATTTAAATTTGAAAGCTACGATATTTTTATAGATTTTTTCATTGTAGTATAGTTTCATGTCGAAATTTACATGGTGTTTTTCAATCTTGTTTTTCTTCCATGCGTTTCTTCCAAATCGGCTTGATATGCAGTGGAATTATACAGAACTTCCGCTAAAGAATTTATGAAAAGTATTCTTTTTCAGGAACAGTAGAACACTCGGAAGGTGTTGTCGCCTCTGGCGAAAGCGTCCTAAAGGTAGTAACTTATAGCCATTATTTGCTTCAAAGCAGTTTGTTATCAGCATTTCCAACTTTTGTTGATGAATTTTTTAATATATTTTTTCTTGTTTTTATGGTGCATCAACTAGAATTTCTGTTTCGAAAAGGAAAATTATTATAAAGAGTATCACGAGCAGTATTGGGTCACATGAGATACAAACATTTGAAGTTTTTCTCTTGTAAGCGGTTATCTAGTTCTTAAACTGATTTTGTGATATATTTTCTTGCAGAAAGAAATTAAAACCTAACTATTCCAACCAAAGGAGGAGTTGTTATTGTTTTTTTGTGTGGATTTTTTTGGATTGTTAGTTGAAGATGCATTTGTAACTCGTTAATAAACGAAATAAAAAATGAATTCAAAATTTGAGCTTAAAAAACCGTTCAAAATATTTTCGTTATTGAAAAAGTTCGTATCAAATTAAAAGTTGCGAGATTTGTAAAACTTCTCTTTTTTATCCTCCACAGCCAAAAATTTTTAATAGCCGCATAAGCTGAAATATCGGATTAAAGCACCCTATTGGTTTTTTATAAGCTCTTAATTCTGTCTCTTATTTTTTCATTTTATTTAAAGCAAGCGAAAGTTCTCAATTAAATATGAGCGAGACAAATGCTCCCTTTTTATGGTGGAAATAAATTTTAAAAAAGCGCCCGCTAATAATAACTGATGATTTAAGATTCTGTTGCTATCATGTATTTATTTTCTCTTCACATAATTGGTTAGAAAAATGCAAGCAGTTTAATTAATCGCTTGCTAAGTTGAGATGTGGATGGTATCATGCATCATGTATACACAACTATCAGTTTTGTAGTTCACATTTCAGAAACCTACAATGGATTGGGGTGAAGAAGTGGAGGATGAAGACGGGCAATCAAGCAATAAAAAGCAGCATGGAGGTGATATTGAGAATGCTAACATGATTAACGACGGCATGGCGCCTTCCAATCCGGACATGCCAGCTGACACGGATAAAATGATAGGCATGCAAGGAAGTGGTCATGATAAAACGTATAGAAGACAATGGGTAGGTTTTTCAACTCGGAATTTTTGTTGCAAATAAGTTTCTGTTGGTCAGGAGAAGTGTGCAGAAGCTTTTTCACATGTCATTACCGTGATGCTTTTTAGTTTATTCGGTATAATTATGGTTATTTTTTTGGTTTTACATTATCGCCTTGCTGCGCTATTGTTGCCTCGGCTATCCAATAAGTGGCTTACTATTTTTTCTGTTTAATAAATAAGTCTTTCGTGCTTCGATATCAGCCGTAGTGTTACTCCTATTTGCATGTGTTCTCGAGATTTTATATTATGAGTAGCTTTTGGATCATAATTTTAGAGGCTCATTTACTTAATTAATAGTAGTAATAAGATGAAAAGTTGCGACTAAAATTAAAAGCTTTTTGCAGAAATCAACCACTTTGACTGAGGATAAATATACAGATGATGAAGAGTCTGCCGATAGTAGTGATTCGGAAGCAAAAGTTTCTAAAAAATATCGAGGAAAGAAATTCAAAGGGAATGTGAATACATTAAACATTTCCTCAAAATCTTCAGAGGTGAGAAGTTTTTGAATGTTTCATAAGACATTCGTTTGTCCATTAAATCTCTTTTAATGGTTATCAAAATTGATTTCGAGGCAACTACACAAATAACTTGTGCAGGATTCTGCTGTTATAGTTTTTTTTTTCACATTCCACTTATTTTAGATAACTTTAATAGCAGAAAAGAATAATTATATGTTGTAACATTAATGGAATGTAAGAACCAATAAATAAATTTCGTTGATTTGCGTAGTAGTCTATAGTTTCACGTTTCTTTTAATGCAAATAACACATGTAAGTTGATTTGAGAACCGCTTAAACCACTAAGGGAAAAGATTCTAATCGTGTTGAACAGTCTGCGTAATTGATGAATGGCGGAGAAAACAAAATTAGTATTATTTTTCATAAAAACATGTTAATCTACAACATGGTGGAAATTAAGCCGAATAAATGAAATTTCATAATTGGCCATCTATTGTGTTCAAGAGCTGAAAGAACTTTTCTGGAGATGAAACAGCTTTCCCAACAAGTTTCTTTTTAAGAGCTTATGGAATTGATCTCTCATACTATTCCACGTGCGCTATTTTAATGATCTTATTTTCTTTTCACTTCTTGTTAAAAATGGCAATTACGTTCATATGTTTTTTTTTCATTGCGCATTCGTTGATATTTTTCTTTAATTTTCTAAGTGCTAACATCTGTTTGACTTACCTGTTTAATATAAATGAAGTTTAGTGTATCATGCGAGAATTTCTTATGAATTCTGTTCATTTATGGTTTCACTTTCTGAACTGAAGATCAAGAACTAGTTTCGGTTTTTTTTCGATAAAACATATCTTTCTTGAAATTCGTTCTTGGTTTTCCAGCAGTCGGGAAAACGTTTGTCTGTTGCCGAACGTTCCTTGCAGCAGTCACTCAATCATTCCTGTTCACGAGATCTTTACCCATCATCATCTATTGCTTTTAACAATAGAAGTTCTGCAGAACTGATTCTGGTCAGTCATACCATTATTTTTTAGTAACGAGCAAGAGAGAATCACTTGCATATCGTTTTTTATCATTTAAACTATTCTTCACGATTAGTTTTTATCACCAGCTTGAAGGATCACTTGCTAAAAAGGCACATCTGAATGGATTTCGCTTAGTATTTGCTGCAGTAATATAGGCTAGATTTTGTTACCAAATAGCTTCCTTACATGCAACTATTATTGCACTCACCGATTTCTGCAACGTACTGCATGTTCAAATTATCACTGCAATCGGAATTGCTGAGTTGCTGTTTATTTAGATATGATAGGATGAAACTTTTATGCTTCAGATGCACAAATCTACTCAATCGGCTGTATTTAATAAACAGGAATATCACGTAACACAAACATATAAGAGTCGTGACATTGTTCAGCGTGATCTTGTTATGGTTGATTTGAGCAACAAAGAAGAGGTG
This sequence comes from Cercopithifilaria johnstoni, assembly GCA_916381525.1. Classification (NCBI taxonomy): domain Eukaryota; kingdom Metazoa; phylum Nematoda; class Chromadorea; order Rhabditida; family Onchocercidae; genus Cercopithifilaria; species Cercopithifilaria johnstoni. The sequence goes on from CAKAEH010001514.1 coordinate 83,084, forward strand.
AACTGCTTTATTTTTCTCTATACCTTTTGTTAAACGCAAGATGAGGGAGGAATAAGGAAAAGGATTGTATTTTTGTCTCACAGCCTTAAAGGTAAGATCCCCAGCCGTATTCGGCGTAAGTTCTAAAAACACTAGAACATTGTGCTGTAAGCAATATTTGGAGTTTGGACGGGCAACATCGAGAAATACAATAGAATTGCAATATGTAAAAGGCTGTAAGGTGGTGTTAAAATCTGGAGTGTTTCAATTTCAATTTATAAGATCTTGTATCGGGATGTGAAATTGAGATTTATGAGTTTTTGAGCTCCAGAAAAGCTGGTCATTAAAATTACAATCTTCCATTTGATCCTCTGCAAGTAGTAATATTTCATATATTATTATCGTTGATTTTGGTTTCTAAGTTTTTACCGTAACCTTTCGCAAGTCTCAAGAGGAATTCACGTATCATAATTTTTGGTAGTCATTTTTGCACTAACGATTCGATGGTCCAATATTAACTGGCATATCAGAATTGCAACACCACCGCCGTTTCTACTAATTTCCATTCACGAAATATGAACTTACGGGACATTCAAGAACTGCTAGCGAGAAGAAGCTATATTCCTCCAAGTCGTCCGGGTCTGACTTGTTACGATATTGCGCTGCTTGTTTCCAAATGAATCATACATTTCTAAGTGAATGAGGAGGTAATAGAGCGGGGGAGATTTGCTTGTGTACGTGCGCATTTTAATATAAATGGTGTTAAGGATAGGTCGTTGGGGTATTCTCCTCCATTCTACGTTATTCATGAAGATTGACTTTCACAGGGGAAGAAGTCAAGTCTCAAATTTCCGGAAATTTTCCGCAATACAATGATGTGAGACTTGGATATTTTGTGAATGGAAATGTATAAAGTTTGAAAATGACAAATAAATACTATTGATTGAAATGTAGTTGACATTTTAATTTGTCATTTTTTTAAGCGTGTGACATAATTTTCTATTTGGACCATATTATTTTTGATGGGGAGGATTTCAAAGACATTTTCTGATAAGTTTTTCGGACGAAATCCACATGGTACTGGCGAGTATGATGTGCAGATGGAGAAATAAACTGAGTACATAATCAACGTGCATGCCGAACAATATAGGTTTCGTAGGCTATGTAAATTTTATTCACGAGTTAACAAAATTTCCATGCCGTGTAAGGAGGGAAAAGTTTTCGACATCATGCATACGTATCATTATAATTGCACGCAGTTCGTGAGAAAACAACGTTCAGAACATGTTCAGTGCATAACAGTACGTATAATTTCAGTGATGCAAAACAGCTGTAGAACTTCGCATCTGTAGCTATCTTTGTCTGTACTTTGTTCATTCATCATGAGAAATAATCGTTTTTTTTCATCGGGTTTATATCGAGTACGTGTATCTTTTCATATTTTAGTAATCTTATCCCTTTAAAAATCACGTTTCTCTTCCTTCACTTTATCAAACTGATTCGGGATTTGGAGATTACGGTACATTTATGATATTGCTATTACTTGGTTTTGACACATAAGTAGAATTTGTTTAGTTTTTTTGTTTTGCCAACCGAACTTTTTTAGGTTTGGCCGACATTTAGCCATAGTGGAGAACATAATATCTCGTAGTCAGATATGATGTAACTTTATTAAACTTTTGGTGATTTTTGCTGGCATAACTTGTCCTTCATAATGGATAGAAATATTATTAGAGTGTATGGGTATTCTGTAATTTAAAAAATTGATATATTTTGCAGGAAATGAATAAACTACCGTATGGTTCATACAGCGTTCCTAATTCTGTTGCTGGTCAATGCAGTTCACGTCAAGGTGAGAGCGAGATTTCATAGAAATTTAAGATAGGACTGCAGTTTAATTTAACTGTGATTAGTTTGTGATTAGGCGATTTTGGTTGGCATTTTTCGGTATTGCCTAATTTAAATTTGTTCCTTATCTTGATTGAAGGTGTGCAATTTTAAAGGCAAAAATAGTTTAAACATATGATTTGTTTAATGTTAGCAATAACCATGTAATAAAGTTAATGATGGTAAACATTCATTTTATTTTATACTGTAGCCTTTTTTCGAAATAAAAGTTCTGTTTGTGATAGTGGTAGGAGGTAAATCAAATACTGATGGATTGCAGTTGTTAAACTTACGAAGTACACTAGTAGAAGTAAGTTTTAAACAACTTGCAGAGCCCACCGCATCAAATTCAGCAATGTCTTGTAATATTTCAACAGAAGAAAACACTAGCAGTTACTGCAAGCCAAGTGAGAAGTTTCAAAAGTCTTCACCAATTGAGTTTTCCGCAGTACTTTTGTCTTTTTCATGGGTTACTCCATTATTTGATTTTCGTTTTTTAAATCTGTACCGAAAAAATGATAAATACGCTTTGATTCGTGCAAGTTTTAGTAAGAATTAGATAGATCTGCGGAATGATGAGGTCTCACGAGTATTTCACGTGGGTCTGAAAAAAAGATTTTAAAAGCTATTTTGCAATTTGATGGTGTGTTTGATCACTTGGATGAATATTACGAATCATTTCTATTGCTGTGCTTTTTACGAGTCTAGATTTAACTTTATAAAAATAAGTGTGAGAATACTGGTGTCGCACTTTTGCTTTAATTTTCATTGAGATTTGAAGTTTCAAAAGTTTTAATTGTAATAACAGGTTATTCTGATAACAGCGGTTGGGTAACAACTATGCAATATACGCAACCCTGCCAGCCGAATCGATTTCAGAAGTATGTTTTCATATAATGGTTGGAATACAAATTTAGCAAAAAATGTATTTCGCGGCAAGTTTTGACTAGTGGATTGAAATATGATATTTGAGTGCCCTACTCTGTTAATATGTTTAAAAAAAATTTGTTTTAGACGTGGTCAAGGTTATCCAGACGATTATGCTACTTCTGTCGAGTTTTTCCCTTATTCTTCCAATAAAGAAGTTTTGCAGGTTCATTTGTTAATAGAAGTTTAGCTATAAATCAACAAACTGCTTGATTTTTTGGTTTCTTTCGCCATTTCATTCTCTACCTTATCCGAATGGCTTCCCAAATGTTTATATTTAGCTTTATCCTTTTCATTTTAAATCTGTTCTTAAATCTTGTTGGTGTAACCTGATAATTAACAGCTTAATCAATATATTTGTTATAGTTGTCAGAAGGAACACAAACTAACGATAATTGGCTGGAAACCGTATTTGATGAATTGGGATGTCATAAGACGGTAATCATTATTTCAGTTTGTAGCTTGCAGATATTTAGTTAGGGGAGTTTGACAGTATAACGTTTTCATTCACATTAATGTAGAGGTGTTTGAAGTTTTCAAGACTAAATTTTAAATTTAGAATAATCCAACTATTTATGGCCTACAAATATTCATATGGAAAATCTACAAATGGAATTTTAAAAATTTTAGATCAAATTACTTAAGTAGTTTAGTGTCTTAAAGTACTTCATTATAATACCAAAATATGAAACGGTCATTTCGTTTCAGTCAAATTTTTTTAAAACTATTGTAAGTTTTCAAGTTCAGATACTTTGCAGAAAAAAACCCGATTGGAAAAATTAGCGGAAGTGATAGAATTAATAGTGGATATACGATCGCCAAATCCAGTTTTGGTTGGAATTTTTATAATCTTATAATTTATCATTATATCTTTGAATGAGAGAATATTTACATCGGTCAAACTTGGTTTCTTCGAAATTGTAGGATTTACAGTGATTTTTAGTAAAATAGTTTATGCTTTGCTACGTAAAATTTTGATAAAAATTATGTGCATTATTTTTCATCGTTATAAACTTTTTTATTTCGTAATTTTTTTTTAACAGACCATAGCGCCGCTGGTTAAATGTTTGGAATGCTAAAATTATCAAATATTGTGTGGATGTTCAAGATGTGGAAAAGAAAAAAATCCTTTACGTGATTGTCTGTGTTTCAGCTTTCAGCACTGCCACAAATTGTTGGTTCGATATATGGCGCTCCAATAAAGCCAGAAGATGATGAGAATTACCGGAGAACGTGGGGAGAAATTGTAAGAGATTGTTGTAGTGCAGAAATACTCATTTTTCCGTTACCGAATGGCGAGGTTAGTAAAGAAACTAAGATATTAATTATGCGTGTGAGCCTGTGAATGATGTTTGCAAAAAGACTAATTGAATTGGTATTGAAACATTTGTTGGAATTAAAGTATTTCATACGTTAGAGAAAATCTGAAAGCATGTTTGACATGTGACCCTTGCAAGTTTTGTCTAATTGCTTGTTTGAAACTTCTAAAATCTGTGCTTTAATTTTTTTTGGTGTCAAAAGTTATCATTATATTTTATCTTAGAATAATATCGAATTCATTTACAGGAAGTATTGGTTAAGAGAAAATACTATTGCTAAAATTGGCTTAATGAATGGTAAAATATTTCAAGAAATTTCAATGAAAGAGTGTATTAGTTCTGCAAACATCGAGCAGTTTCAACATGTTTGGAATATTTTTACTTTTCAAATTTGTACTTTTCTTATTTAGTGATACGGCTATTTATTGTATTTTATTGGCTACAGTATTTGTATAATATCAACATTTATTTCATAGTTTTTAACTATCAGTAGTTAGCCCTCTTTTTTTTTAAATGCTTTGAACTGCTTTTTGCTGTTATATTGATACATAGTGGAAAAAGTATGTTCCAATTTTCCCCGTCATTTATTTGAAAAATGTGGCATATGCTGGTACTAAAATTTTTTGTTACTTTTTTCGATTTAAAAGCTTAGATGTGCAAATTTATAAATGAAAAAGATTCTTGTCTTGGAGACAATATTTAAGTGTGGGCCAGAAAGATCTACACACTTAAATATTTAAGTGTGTAGATCTTTCTATTCCTCTTGCACGTCTTGCATTCTTTTTTGCAACTTCCATTTTAAATGTAATTGCTAATTACGATGAAGTGCAAGTTTTTACTGGCTTGAGTAACAATATTTCGATGGAACAGTTTCCAAGTTACATTGGATACATTTTTCCTGCAGGACATTCCAGTCCGGGCAATTAATTTGTCAATAAATTTTTATTTTATAAAGCAAAAAATATATGCTGACAGTAATGCGAAATTGTGAAAAGTTTTATAGCCTATAATATCACTCGTTTGCTCGTAAAAAAAATGAGAAATGAAGCTTATGTTACTTTTTGCAAAGGTACACGAAATTTTATGTGTTCATTGTTATCATTTCCATTTTATTTGAGAAGTCGATGTGTTTGCAGAATTCCTTGGGTTTTTTAATTGTTGTTATAATAAAAGGAAATTCAAAAACTATATTGTCATAAGATTATGATTGTCCAGGCATAAAATTGACTGTGATTAAATCGATTTTGATCACCAATCCCATTTTAATGATATCAATCGCAGCAAATTAATCACGGTGCTTTCTTACAGCAGAGTTTCCTCTTGCTAGCACAAAAACTTTGAAGTGAACTTATGCATTGCATGTGTTTCCAATTATACCTTTCCCAAACAATTCTAAGGAAATTTTATTTGTCTAGAGGATTTGTATTTCGAATAAGGGGAATTGTATCGAATTTAAATTAAGCATAGAAAATCAACTAATCCCAATCGAACATTATACGTGAATAGTAATAATAATTACTCTTAAGAGTGTATTGTCAAAAGAGAAATGGTGGAATATATTTTGAATTTGGAATTATGATATCATCTCAAGAGACAGATCATTTCTTGAATTTAATCACTTCCGCATTTGTGGTCAATTCACGATATCTTCAATGATGCTTGAAATATGCAAAAGAAATAACACGTGGAAATGTTGATTTCATTCATTTTTGCTCTTTCGATCTATAAGCACACTTCAGCATTCTTCTACAGCTAAAATTTCCTGTATGCTATATCATATGTTTGCGGAAGTTATTAAATGAATATCAAAGTTACTTTAAATAACATCATTACATTAGGTAACAATAACTTATATGGCTAATAGCTTAGAAACTTAATGGAAAAATGTCCATTCACATGTGAAAGTGTCCACTTAAAATTTCATATTAGAATAGTTAAACATGAATATATTTATCAAAAATAGGTTTAAAATGAAGGTTAATGATTTTTTTCCATTTTCAAATTAATCAAATCAAATTTCTGAATCATCCTTTCCGTTCTTTTCCAAATACATAAGTATTGTAATGCATGCATTTAAATAAAATATAAACGAATTTTGATCGATTTAATTTTCATTTCATTAATGCATGCCACCAACTTCATTGCATCATCTTATTGCAATGAATTTCTGAAAATATGTCAACTAATAATTTCAAATATCGTAGTGTAATAAATATGTGATAAGATTATTTTCATTTACATTTTGCTTTATTTCCTTTTATATTGCAGTATTCCTTCAACATTGATATCATATTGCTATTTCGACACTGTATCCACAAAATTTAACCTTAAACGACACTGTGATTCAAAAAAATTAACCTAAAACGAATATATCAAACGGCTACACAGTAAAAGCTGAATTTTTGTGTCAAACACTGAAATGACGATATTTATCGCGCAACTTCAAAACCAAGTGCTTGTACAAGGATAATGTGAATCAATTCTTTATATTTATAAATTACTTGTTCTGACTTAAATTGCTATGCAAATAATTTTCATGCGTTTTTGTCGCATGATTAAATATTGGATTAATTTACAACATCTTTCCATTATTGAACGAATGAATCGCTCTAGAGTATTTATTTTTTTGCAATTATATTGCTCAATATCCTTAAAACCAACTTATATATTTTTCCCTTATTGAACGGAATACTTTTTTATTACCATTTCGGCGCATGTAATATTCTCAATTTTCATCGCTGCCATAATAAGTGCCTTACCTGTTCCTTCACATTTACATGTAATTTAACTAACAAACCAGATCTATTGCAATTCTTTTACAACATCTACTGCAATTCTGTTTGATTATTTAATATGAACTTACTTAATTCGGCTTCCATTCCAGCATGTCTTATAAGGAAGAGTTTACAACTTCGCTTCTCTACCTTAACATTTACACTATTATTATCATTAATTTGTGATACATAGTAATCTACAACTTAATTCCCACTTACTCGTTCCGGAATATGTATCATGACTATATATATATTATTGACACTGATCTGTTTTGGCTTCATTCTGACTATAGGGAAAAAGATCCCGATAAAGAAATTTGATGGGAAAAGTTTCATAATTATAATCAGGAAATACATTGTAAAATAGCAATTGTTACAACCATGGATTTTAAAACAACAAAAGTTCTATGAATGTAATCTAAAACTTTTCAAAGATTTCCAAAATAAAATGGCAAATGAAGTCTAAATTAAAAAAATGATATTTTAAGTATATCAATTGCAGCAAACTCAATTATTACAGAAGTTACGAGCGATCAATTTTGCATATTCAACATTCAGAATATAATTGGTATAAAAATAAAGAATATGCAAAACATAAAAGCGATAAGATCTCTACGGTATTACAGAATACCATAGAAAAAGGTTTGCATTTATTTTAAAACTACGTGAACTAATAATATACGATTATCTATATTTTTTTTCAACTAACTAGTTAAAATTGTTAGAAGAAAATTTAATTGAATTATTTCAATTAAGTTATACAAAAAAACTTACAGGTAATAAAGTTGCCAATAGAATCAACTGCACTTTATTTTCTCATTTTTAAATTAAATGTTACTTTTCACATATTAAAACAATTTTCTTTATGGAAATATTTTTACACAGAATATTAAGAGAGTGAGAATTTTTAAATTGATACTAAATAAACAACATTTATGATAACAGCGTGTAATGATAGGAGAAATTTAATTTAATGAAAATATTAATAAAACAGCATTCTGCTTTTCAAGCACAAAATGTTTTGAGGCTTGTCTGAATGTTTTCATGTATATCAAACATTCGGAAAATCAATCAGTAAATAGGATTGCGAAATGTTATGAAAAAAGAAAATATCATGCATGAACGGAAAAGCGTTGAAAATAAGAAATAAAGATAAAGAACGGGTTGAGAGAACGAGTTGCTGTTATAAATTATTATACTATAAATAATTTCTAGTAAAATTTTTATGCAAAAATTTTACTAGAAAATTTTGAAATTTGTTTACTTCATTCCTTATTTTCCTTTCAACTAATTTTTTCTTTGTTTTTTCCTTTAAAAACTTAATTCATTATGCATAACGATAATTTATTTCATAATGATGAAAAATTCTTATTTGAAAGAATTTTATTATCAGTTATTATTGCATATTTATTTTCAGGAATTACTAATTAAAAAAGATGATATCATTAGGCATCGGTAAACTTCCGTGGCGCTATCGACAATTGCTTCTCGTACTTCTTTTAGCAATATCAATTTGCTATGCTATTCCGATGAATAAAGACTATGATCCATTTATAATGGATAATGAATTTTATGCAAAAAGAGAAATTGGTCTGATTTCCGGTGATGCAAATGTGGATGATATTAGTATCAGTAACATCACTGCTTTGGCGCGTTCCAAACGTAATTGTTGCGGTTGCTGTTGCTGTTGTTGTTGCTGGCATGTTTTCATTTGATTTTTATCAAATTTTATGATAGTAGCTTGAGAAATCAATTTAATATAATGTATTTTATTGAATACTACAATTTCTGAATTTATAAAACTAAAATTTAATATAATAAATGATTATTATTGTTATCATTGTCATATACATACTATTAAATCTAGGCTTAATATTTTACTAACATCACAATGTAATAGTTAAGAATTAACAAGTTATTGCCAGTATGAAAATCATAATCTTAAATGTCTTGAAAATATGTAATCATTCTAGCTTTCTAATTATATTTCACATAAAAGTACTAATAAGCAAATAGTAAACATTTGAAGCCTATTTAATAAAATTTTATCAATTAAGTAATGTCAATACTTTAAGCTGTTGCTGTTGCGGTAAAAAGAAAAAGCGATCAATTAATGGAATAGAAATAATTCACGGATCATTATCAAGACGTCGTCGTGCTCTTCACGATCTCGAAAGATGGAACTATATGCAAAATACGAAAGGAAATATTCGTAGCGCTCTTTTGGAATTAATTTAGATTTATTAAAAATTTATCTTCCTGCAACTATCAGTGAAACATACTTCAAAACTTTCAAAAACTTCGATGAAAATTAGAAAATAACTTTGCTATAATTTGAAATGAATTAGTTGCTGTCATGAATTTTTAGTTCTGCCAGTTTGAAGTGACAAATATAAATTCATATCTATTGTACTAATAGAATTTGAATTTCACAAGTACTCTCCTGCTAACATTGTCTTCTAATGATAATTGCTAATTATCTGATAATGAAATCGAAGATGATGAATGTATTCAAATGCTCATGATATGATAATTACGCAATTCATAACGCTGCCTTTCTGCACCTTTCTTAAAATGTTTTTCCATATGCTATTTCGTGCCTTTTGTTAATATAATTCAATACAATTAATTTTCTGAAGAGTAAAATATTCCTCAAATGTTAGCAAACTGCAATAAAGGTCAAGGCAAATTAAATAGCGCATGAACAGCCTTAATTCATCAGCAAGTTGGTACGAAAGATGCTGATACAGTGATAATAGTTAAATAAACTTTCATTGTATGATCTTTTAATCCTTCAAATTGAACTAAGCGGCTTATCTTTGAAGTAATATTAAGTTTTAATTTATAATTTATTATTTTGAAAAAGAGGAAGCAAAAGTTGGATGGATTTTTTAATCAAATGAGCCTTTACAATGACACCTTCTGAAGAAGTATCTTTAACTTAAAGTAAACATTGTTTATATTTAAATTTTCACCGATTCATATACATTGCTTATGTGAGTAAATTTGTTTTTTGAAAGCAAATTGCTGATGTATAATATTTTTTGTGAAATTCATTAAAAATTTGATATTTTTTGATTTAGAAGTTTTTGTGAAAACTTTTGTTGTCCTTTTATATAGGCCTTTTATCTTTTAGATCTTTTACCGACCATTCATTCCTTTAGATCTTTTACCGACCATTCATTTATTTTAGCTAAGAAATGGCTATTTACCCGATGAGATTTAAATTAAATTTAAGCCAATTTCATTAATGCAAATCTAATTTGTGTATAATAGTGCAAGCAAATCATGCAACAAACGAATTTAATTTAGTAATTTAAATTTTAGGCCTAGGATTTTGAATAAAAACATATTCGGTCTTAAAGTTATATGAATAGATCAAAAAAGTGGAATATCAACATTAATCCTTATCAATTAAGTTTTAAATTAATAATCATACTTATAGCAATATTTATACTGATAGTTTTTCTTTAGAAATTGCTTGATATATGTTAATACTTCATTCATTCAAATTATTCTGTTTAATTTCAACTTGAAATAAAAAATAATTTCTATTTTCTATTTCAACTTGAAGTAATTAATTCTTATCTTTTGAAAATATGTGATTTAATGATATTTGAAAAGATTGCAGATATTTTACTTTTTTTAACAACATTTTAAAAAGAAATTACAAGATAATAACTCTTTCTTAAAGCTCTGATTTGCAACATTTCTAATATTTTCCTATTCAAATTTTAATTAATTTTAATTGAAAAGAAACAGGATATTACATATGAAGGTATTTATTATCATCCATCATCATTAATATTCATACATTAAAAGACTGAATGGAGAATGAAAATTTTAGTTAATGGATTTTTGTCTTGCTATTGTATAACTTAATTTCATGAACTTGTTTGTTCCTCTTTTCAAACGATCAACATCTCCTTTAACATCTTCATCTGTTTATCTCATTGCAAAATAAATAAATAAATAATAGCCATAACAAAAGTGACAAACAATAGATTGAAACGTTAACAACAACAACAACAACAACAATAACAACAGTGGATACCAAATCCAGATCTTTCTATGTTGATGTTATCATTAACGCCATCCATCTTGCGCCCTAAGTGTAGATAATTAAAAAGGCAAAATGCAACATTTCAGACTGGCTTATTTTGCCAAAACACATTAAAATTGGCAGCGGTAAAAGCATGAAATGAGTAATTAGAGCACTCTATATAAAAGGAACCAACAAAAACAGTTAAAGTCACTCAAGCTAACGACAACTTTTATCCTTTCGACTTTTCAGATTTACTACTTAATTTCCTCATTTTTCATTTTTTTTCTTTCGTAGTAATTTTATTTAAAAATTTATTTGATTGTTGCATTTTCAGAAAATCAAACTGATAAAAGTACAATTATGCTGTCCAGAATGCAGGGTCGCTTTGTACTCATTCTATTCTTAAGTATTTTCATTAATATCTATCCAACAAAAGCTAAAGCAACAAGTGCGACAAGATCTAGGGATAATCATAAACCTGCTCCAACTGCAGAAATCAGCGACGAAATTGTGACTGTTCTAGACGATGCTGTTAGATTAGCGGATGCAGAACCTGAACTTCATTATGATTCTCTGATTCCAACTTCTGATTCAAAATCAAAACATGAATTGGAGCATAGTGCAGATGGAATTGGACGAATGAGGCGGAGTTGTGGAGGTGGTTGTGGAGGTGGTTGTGGTTGTGGTTGCGGCTGCGGATGCGGGGGTGGATGTAGTTGCTGCCAGAAGTCATGTTGTAGCACCACCACTACATGTACTACTTGCACTACAACGTTTGTTTTCTTTCTTTTTTACAAGCAAAAAGCATTAAAAGATGTAAAATTAACTTCAAGATTTTTCTGATCTAATCATTCTACTAATCCACACTGATCAAATCAAGGCTGCACAACCATTCCAGAATGAACATGCAAATTTGGCGAATTCAAGCAGCCAACAGTGTCCTCTCGGTCTGCTGAAGCTTCTGGGACAAATCCGCACTTTGATACTTTCTTATTATTCTAATGTACCGAATTTTTGCTAAGATCTCCATATTAACTTCTGTTATATCAAAAATTCTGAGTGAAATAATCCGAAGGAAGCTCTCTTTCAGGTGCTGCAAAACATGTTGTCAACAGTGCTGTCAGTCATGCTGCGGCTGCGGTAGTTGTGGTTGTGGTTGTGGTTGTGGTGGGGGAAGTGGAGGTGGTGAAGGATGCGGTGGTCGTAAAAAGCGAGAAATTATGGAACTTTTGGGAGGAGGAAATTTGATACGTGGAAAACGCTCACCGGTAAGTCGCTGCATTAATTTATTTCCGGACATTTTTTAGAAAACCGTCTTAACTTATAAAATGATATTCCTATCGGATTACACACTGATTATTTCCTAAAAATTTAAATACCAAGATTCTTTAAAAATCTAATTGATCTGTAAAGCTCAATAGTGGTTTCAGAGGAGCAGCCGCAAACATGGTGTACCAATCAAGAAAACAAATAAGGTATAGTATCAATTGATGTGTCTAATTTTTGGTAGCCCTAGAATTTATTTTAACATTTTTCACAAATCATCTCGATCATTCATCTATGCCTGAATTATTAATAATATTTTAGTTAGCCATATTCGTCGTATTATTTTTTAATTCAAATTTTAAATGTCATAAGTAATCCAATCTAAAAGCATTCTTTTCCTTAAAAATGCAATTGATTTGTAAAGCTCAGCAATGGTTTCAGAAGAGCCGCCGCAAATATACTACTGATGGTGCACCAATCAAGAAGACAATTAAGGTATAGTATCAAATGTCGTAACTAATTTTTGGTAGTCCCAGAATTCATTCTCAGCATTTTTTGCAAAAGCGTTCAGATTATTCATTTATGCGCGAATCGCAGTATCATTTTAGATAACCAAATTCATATTACTTATTAATTCAAATTTTGAAAAACACTCACGTGTACATTGCTATATGAATTTATTTCCAACATTTCCCGCAAAACAGTCTGAACTTAAGAAATCATTAGCATATTGAATTTTGCACCAATTAATTTTTAACTCAAATTTTAAATACCATAAATAATCCAATAAAACGATAGTCTTTTTCTTGAAAATTCAATTTGTTAATGCATTCAGCTTTCAGAACCCATTTATGGTTATATTTGAATACATTATATCCATGTACTCATTATTTGCTATCAGTTTACTATACTTCATAATTTATCAATTCATGTTGAATGATATGGATTAAGTTGTTTTTGGACTACTCTTTCATAATTAATTCATAAAATGTAAATTAATATCGGATAATGTATTTCAGGATTGTTGCTGTTAAACACAAATTTAGCTGTAACGTCGTGAAGCGCAAAATTGATAAGCGAACAATTTAAACAAATATAACTCTATTTGTTCTATGTACAAATATCAAAAACTTGAGGTTTCAAATTTTCAGCTTGATCAGAATTCTAATCCGGTCCAAATATTCAATTTAAAAAAAATTCAATAAATTTATGTTTCAATCATCGAGAATAATAATGATTTGTAATGATGGATAAATGATAAATGTTTTGGTGCTTATTAATAAACATCGCTATAAATTTCTAACTTGTCCTAATGATGTTCGGATAATAATAACCAGCTGGAATGTGATGTTTTAATTAAAATCAATGCATAGATGTTTAATAGTCTAAAAAAGCAGCTAACAATCTTTGATAACACAGCTGAATTCAAGCGATAAAAAAACGATATCACTCAGTGATTACAGTTCGTTTTTGCTTCAAATGCATTTCAATTATTTTTTCCTGATATCATATCAATAGTGAAAGAGCACAATACTTTTATTGGGATGCCTAAGAAATAAGGCACATATTTCGATGATTACAGTTCGTTCACTCATATAAATTTCATTGATTAATATCATATATCATTGTATCGATAACATTTAAATTCTTAAGGTATTGCTTAAACTATTTAATTTTTAAATTTAAATTTATAAGTAAAGAAATGCCTAACTTCCAAATATCAAAAATTTATTTTGAGGTGTTTTGCGACAAAAAAATGTTTTTTATTAATGAGATTAGAGTGACATATTATTAACAAGACATTCATCTAACTGATAAAAAATAAGACTCAATAAATTATTGATGAATTCAATGATAATAATTATCGAATGAAAAGTTAAAGTGATGGCGCTAACAGTTATTATAATCCAAAATCAAGTTAAAATACAATTTCCATGTAGTTTTTCTAAGCAGCAAATAACAGGTATGACTAAGAAGTAGCGAAAGGATAAAGCAAAAAAATTGACTTCAGACTAATCATTGCAAGTATTATCAATCTTAATTACACTCATTTTATGATATTTTAAATTATTTATTATTTAACGCTTAAAAAATACGATTTAATTTAAGGGATATTTTGAAGTATCACTTTTAAGTTATAATTTTAAATCTATTATGAATAGCAGAAAAGATAATCTATTTGCAGAAATAAAGAGTAACATGTGATAAATATAGTTTAGTTAAAGGAAATCACTCAGTGATCTAAAAACAAATTCAATAGTTCATGAAATATGCAAAAATTTACTCAAAAAGTGTGTCAAAATTTATTTTCCATTTATTTTTGATCTGCGATCTGAGCTGAAATTTAATATTGAAAATAAATGACTTTGAAGATAAAAAAATTGAAATGTTTTAAGGAATTTCTTTTAAAAAAATAAATATTGACGCTTAAATTACTCATCAGATTAGATTAATTTATTGATTTCAATTCCAATTTTTTGATCAATCAATTTATCAAAAGTTCAAATTTACCTAAATTTAAGAAATGCAAAAATTAAAATTTGTTCTGGTTTAACTTAATTAAAAAATGAAAATTTAAGTTCAATATAATTTGAAATATCAATCGGATGCTTAAAAATTAAAAACCATTCTTTGTATTATTAAACTTTTTATATTTGTTCCAAACTGTCACAATCACTGAAGTCATAATTATTTGATAATTAACAAAGCATTCATTTGATTGATTTTACTCTCATCTGAAATGACTTTTTTTTGTCTTTTCTCGAAAGTGTAAAAATTGAGTCTTTAAAGTTATGATCGTTTCTACAACATTTGTTGTTCCATATATTTCATGACATTTAATAGCTGTCAATATTTCAATTTCCAGTATTGATTTCAAAGTATTTTTGATAGCTTTCAAAGAATGTGATTATTTTTCATTATCATTTGTTTACAATTTGTTAATTGTAAATAAATTAAAAAGAAGTAAACATTTCAATTTTATTATTTCTGATTATGGCTGATTTTCATCACTTTCTCTCACCATATTTGATGATTTTTTTGTTACGAAACGAAATGCTATTAAATCTTCTAAAAATTATTTTTATTATAAATTTAAAGGAAATATGAATGAGTGCTAAATGATTGTAATGAGATTATATTGTTTAATTAATGGTTTAAATTTCGAAATTTTAATTAATAAATTAAGAAGCGTACCTTTTTAAATTTGAAAATTCCTTTCTCATTGATCATATCTCAACAATCATTATTTCCCTATTTTGTTTAATAAATTTTTCTTGACAACGATCACATTACATCAGTGGCGGTATAATTTTTGCAAGGGATGATGTAAGGAAAATATTAAAATTAATTAGCAGAAGTTAATAGAAGGAGTTTTTGAAAAAAAATTCAAGTCATCAAAATATGAAATTACACGAATAAATTGAAAGCTTCAAATTGAAATACTTAATTGTTTGAAAAAGTAATGCACACATATTTTTATTTAGTAGAAATCACATATTTAATTAAAATTCGAAATTATTAGTAATAAGTAAGGTGCGCAATTTAATTGTTTAAAAGTCTTAGTCAATGATAAATGGAACATTAAGAATATTTTATGAAAAGTTTTGAGAAATTAGAAGAAATGAAAAAACCCGGCTTTTGAATAGCTCTAAAGAAAATTTGCGATAAAACAATGAAATTTGGCCTTTGAGCAAAAATAATGTAACATTTACTGCTTTGTTTTCAAAATGGAAAATTATAAATAAAGTAGAGAAAGGTGAGAATAAAAGATTGCAAAGTGAGAAGAGACAATTGCAGAAACTTCCAGAAATGAACTTATAAAGTATTTTTTTAAACTAAATAGGAATTATTTAGCTGACAACAAGGACGAAGATTCCATGGATATAAATTGAAAGATAGAAAGAAAATATTGCAATACAATATAAATATTTTTGCAAACTTAAATTTTATCAAATGAAAAAAATTGACATTTTTTGCAGAGTGTATCGGTTATTTTAAGTATAGCTATAAGTGATCCTAATGAATTGCTAATTAAGAGAAAACAGGTGCGATACAAATAGAAGTATTTCATTCTTTCGCAATCACTTAACACTAGGAAAATACGTTTTTGTTATTTTAATTTAAACGCTTTAAAATAATAGATCTATCCATTAGCATTACTAAGTGTGTCGAATTATAAAGGAAAATCAATAATGGTAATATAAATGAGCTAAATTTCTAAAAACTGATTTTTGTGAAGAATTATCCGATGATATTGATTCGGACTATTCAATATGATATCACTCTATCTTAATTATCAATCTTAATCAGCAATAATATGTGCTATTCAAAAATACTTACACTTATTTTATAACATTTTAAACTATTCATCATTTATTGTCTGAAAAATATGATTCTAATTTAAAAAATATTTTGAAGCCTTAATTAGGTAGTAGAAAAGAAGTTATAAATCTTCATCGTCAACTTCCTTCCGAGTGCAATAGCATGCCAAGCCAATTAATATTGAGAAAAAAAAGAGGGCGCAAAATAGAAGCATCCAAGTTGCTAACTGAAAATTTAGATCAAAATGAAAAGCTAAATTTGAACATAACGGTTTATTTGGAAATTCCAACAACCACAATTACTATTTATTCATTTGCATTCCTTTTCACTAATTCTACTGACCTATATCCTTCATTATAGATATTAATAGATCATGGAATTAAAATAAGGCCTAAAATCTCAGTCTTACAATCGAATAATTGCTAATTGGCAAGTTAGATGTATAGGAATAATTTAAAACAAACTTGATAATCGCCGAGTTGTCTGTCCAGTTGAGCGATACGATGCAAATTTCCAACATCTACAGAATCTAAATGACGAGTATACCAATTCCAAAAAACATGGCCTTGCCATCGGAAGCCAACCTTCATTTCAGGACTATCTGTTATTGATAGATAATTTAATTTATCCACCTTCATTGGAGTCCAGTTGAATGGGAATCCAGAAAATTTCGGTGTGGGAATTCTGCAGTAATTATGCGTGCAATTGAATTTTTCTCATATAGGAACAAACAATAAATTTTTAAGAAATTACTTAAAGTAACACTCAATTCTCTGTTTTATTTTGTTGGTTTAAAGAATTTCTTTTAAAAAAAGCAAATACACAAGAAATCATCGTAAAATATGATAGCTAAATTCTTGAAACTATTGCAATTTATAGAATATCTTAATAAAATGACATGAAAGATTCTTTACTTGTTGTTTACTTATTTCTATTCTTTTTGAAAATATATAATAAGTGACATTGCAAACCGGCTGCCGTCAATAAAAGATAGTAATTTGCTGAAGTGCTTCTATGATCTTTTGAAAAGGATTATCTTAAGGTATAAATTAGTTAGACGGAAAAGATGCTTTTTTGCTATATCTAATGTAAGAAACATACTTAGGAAACCATTTTTCTCAGTAAAGATGTTGGAAATCAAATATCTTTTACTGAGAAAATTCGTTACAGACTAGCAATACTAAAATGATTTTTAGATTTGAAATGGAATCTTACCCAGTCCTAGCAAAATTAATAATGAGTTCAGAAAAAATTTCTGTTAGCCTCCGATCCAACTGCCAATTTCGATCACGCCTTTTGAAAAGAAATCTCGGTTCAACATCAAACAGGAATATTTCATCACAACCATGAAAGGCTCCTGTACAAAATTAAAAAATCAAATATTACAATCTGTTATTAACCCTTCCGTACTTCTGATATCCATATCAAGTTTTGCGTGAAATGAAATAATAACTGAGAAGAAAAAGTGTTTTGATAAAGTGAAGGCGTTAGATGTTATGTGTGGCCTTGTCAGTAGTCACATCTCATCACTCTTTCGTACAGTAATATTCATTTTTCAATTCTTATATAATGGAGCAATAGCAAATATTATTCATTCTGTACTTAAGCAATTAAATAACTTAATAATTAAGGTTTTCCTCAAAGAAGTAATCTTTCTTAAAAAATATATTCGATTTAGATAGGAATAGCATTTAAGAATAAAACATACTGCTATATTCAAAATTTTCACTAATATGATCGAAAGAATATAAATAAACTGGTGCTCCGCCCTTTACATAGTATATTGCAAGTCTTGACGCTGGCGCATCATACCAAAAATGCGAATACATCTGCAAACTTTAAACAGTTAATTCGTGGTTTTAAGAAATTGAAGATATGCTATCCTCTGATACCCTAATACTTACTCATCCCTTTCCTTAATCCTATGAAGAATGGATTTTATAGAAAAGCTAAAATTAATGAATTTGACAAACATTTAGCACGGCATCGCTCAATATTGATGAATCTACAGCTGGATTGATCTTCGACCAAATATATTCATGCTTACAACCTTCCATTATCAAACGATGATTTGTAAAACCAGAATATGAAAGCGTTAAATTTTCAACCATTTCTTCTGCTGCACTTTGCGTCAGCATACTCATATTTATACTTTTTTCATTCAAAATTACTGAAATAAAAAATGCATTTCAGTAAAAACTGATATTTCTCAAAACGAAAAGTAACAATAATTTAAGACGAATTTTGAAGAATGGAAAGAATATTGAGATATCAAAATTGTTTAATATTGCTGATTTGTCAAAATTAATAAACGACAATAATTAGCAATCATAAAAAGCGAACAGATTTTTAGTGAACTTTCATCTTTGGTTGTACCAATCATCATTGGCATTTTTCGCCGATATGTTGCAAGCATTTCTGGTGATTCGGGCAATACACCACCGATACCATCTACTACTGGCACAAATTCCTCATAATCATCGAAATGCATTCCCTAAAATTATCAAAATAAAAATTTGTGAAGTTTTTTCAAAAAAAAAAAACAAGGAAAAAAGATAAATTAGATATTATTAAGCAAGAAAGTTAGTAATGCAATATCAAGATGTATTAATTTGTAAAGATATGCAAAGCACTTGCAGAGACATCGAGAATTTCATCTTTCAGTTGTTTTTTCAAGCATTCCAAGAGTTCACTGGAATTAAAAGAACGGCAGTGTAATTTACGATCAAGAATCCATGTAGCATTGATGGCAGTATTACGAACAGCACCTGGTGATAAGGCTGTTCCACTTAGCAGAACAATTTTTTGAAACAAACCTAAATAACATTCGCTTCCAATTTTCAACAAAAAAAAAAATAAATGGACTGTAATATTCAACTTCTTATCAGAAGACCATTAAAACCAGTTATCAGTATTAAAATTTTAAATTTTAAATTCGAGAGAAAGCCTTTATCAAATTTTATGATTGTAAATAGTACTCCCAAAATTTTCTAATTAGAACATCGTTAATTTTTGGATTTAAAATTGACCTTCCGCACGAGGTGATAGCGCCAAAATGGAAACACTAGCAGCACCGCTACCATGTCCCATTAACAGTACATTTTCGGGATCGCCACCAAATGCTCGGGCATTCAACTGCAACATTGAAGTTTCGAATTCTTACTTTTCATAATATATTATTTATGTAAACATTTCAGTGAACCAAAACGTTTTAGTATTTTTCATTGCTTTTTTCGCTTCATGATACATTTTATCACTGGAAGTACAATAATTGAAACAAAAGCTTTGAAATGATGATGGCAAGCACATTATGTCAACGTGATCTTGGATATTTTCAACTTTTAAATTTATTTATTTATTCTTATTTCTGTAACATCAGATAAATCAGTTTATAAAATAAAGTATGAGGAAAAAATTTATTTTAAACTTGAAACGCAACCTTAACCCATTTCAGAGCTAAAATTTGATCCCAAAGACCATTGTTTCCCGGTATCACTCCATCTCCCGTCGATATAAAACCTATAAAAAGTATTTCGTATGAAGTATAATCCGACGAAATGGGACAATAAAAGTTTATGTCACTTAGTTCAAAATAAAACATTGTAATACCGCCATTATAATATACTCCAGAAGAATCAAAACATTTAAAACATTTACAATGTCAATTTGAATTTATCGCCGTTCTATTGCTATAAGGTAAAAAGTAATAAAATCATTGATACATACAGTTTCCTTCCGTATGTAAACTGACAAACAAATATAGCTGGCAGTAAACGATTAAGAGAATTCACTTTAAAAAGCACCGACGGTATGTGAAAAACTCACCGAGTGGACCAAGTCGATAATTTATTGTTATAAAAACAGTTTTACGTGAAACAAAATTAGTGAGAATTGCTTCCTGCGAGAAATCGGAACCGGAACCTGATTGAAAATCTCCACCATGTATGTAAACGATCACTGGATATGTATCATCAGTAAACTGAAAGTAGTAGAACCAACTTTTCAGAACAGTTAAATTTCAAAAAAATTTTTCATATGTTCAGTTAATAAAAAGAAAGCGAGAATGATCATCCAAGCTTCTGCAATCTTTTAATTTGAAAGAAAAATGAAATGAATTTATAAATTTTGTTTAGAATATTAACATTAAAAGTTTTCCATAAATAATAATTGGAATCGCGCCAATGTTCTCTTTGCAAGCATCAAACCTATGCAACGGTTAGCTGAATTTAAGTAATAAACACATTAGGGTGAAATATATTACATATATATTTCGAAAAACATGAAATAAGCAATGAAAAGATGATCATTGCGACAATAACGGTTAATAGATACGTGTCATTAATTGATTGCTAATTTTTAGTATAAAGTAATACCTGAGGAGGAGCGAATACATTGAGGTAAAGACAGTCTTCGGAGATGTAAATTCGATAAATATTGACAGGATCGGTTTGACGATTTCGAGGCCTTTGCGCGCACATGGCCGAATATTGAGTTGCATTCATTACACCACGCCATTTCGCTGGTGGCTCTGGCATCTAAAAACAGCTGTGATTGTTTTTATACACGAATCATGCACTATGATACTCTATCAGGACTTTGATGTAAATTAGTGATAATCTATCTCATGAAATGATTTTCATAAATTGGCTCTATAGAGATCAACAGAGGTCAATACAATAACGTTTTTGGAGAAAGGGGAGAGAATGATGACAGATGTGAAAGAATGAGTAGATTAAGTTGAATTATTAAAACAGTTTCCATAAAATTCTTTTTCGAAGTTTCATTTATTTAGAGGTTAAATGAAAGCTTATTTATACTTAAGATCAACTTGCATTAAAGTTTATCAACTTTCACACAATTCTTAGTTCAGTTTTTTCTAATCACTTCATGGCTTTATTAGTAAATAGATGACATCGCAGGTTATTTTAAGATGGATGATTTTACACTAAGTAGATATTTTAATGTATTTACAGTTTTACTTGAAGATAAACTTGATAATATATCTTGATATTAATTAGTTATATGTCATGTACTGCTTAAAATATAATTACCTGAAAACGAAGTGAGCCAACAGGTGGTGCAGCATATGGAATTCCTTTAAAAACCGCAAAATCGTTTGCACCAATTGTCTGGAAAAAATGTAACATTTTTACAAAATTTCAACATTTTTGGATAAGAAAATATTTCTTATTCTTAATTTAGTTCTAAGAAATACTGACATTATGTGGTAATTATTATTCATCGAAACTTATAAATTATTCATCACATTTAACAATGCACAATGCAATCATTAAATTATAAAGAAAATAAAATAGCATCTGTTAACCTGAAAATGAAAAAGTTTTGTCTTTAATAACTTAATGAGAGATCTATACAGATACTTAAATATAATCAGTAATTAGCTCATCGATATGTAAATTTTTTTTTTGAAAATAAACAGAAGAAAGTAATTTATGATATAACGAAAATTTTCATTTACCAAATACTCTCCTCTTATGGATCCGGAATTGATAGTAAGTTCAATTGGATGTGTTTGCCGGATAGCACCATTGCAAACATTCCGGAGATGTTGAATAATGCCAAACAACCATATTGTATAGCATCCTATCCCAACTTTCATAGCTCATTTAGCAGCCGCTCATCATTTTTCATCAAACTTCTTTCTACTTTTTCTTCCTTTCACTTTTCACTTCTAACCCTTTTTTAGTTTCAAAATTTCCTTAATTTCTAAGAAAATTTGGAGTGGTTGCTAATTTAAATAAATTAATTTAATTAGAATTTCTCAATGGATTGTCTCAATTTCCACCATTAACAGATAACAATTATTTATTTTGATTAATCAATCACTGAGCTAATAATTATGATCAAATTAGCAAAACATTGAGAATAATTTGGAAAGAATAGTATAAGAAAGTAAAAGTTATAAATCGCAGAAAATTTAAAGGGAAATGTATTATTTAATGGTAGCGATAAAAACAGTAATAATAATAGAATGATGATGGCGGCGGAATTGTCGCAGTGTCAGCAGTAAAAACAGTTGTGATACAACAGTAATTAATAATAGAATATGAAATTAAAACAGTTCAGTGAAAGCTGCTAAAAGTGAGGATTCTTTTCCGCCTGATGCATAACTATCCTGGCTGGATAGTGTAGCGGTCAAAAAGCCATGCTCGATGTTACTATTAATATTATGAAAAATGGAAAATTTTAGATGAATTGAATCGACTTAATAGAAGCATAAACAGTTGGGCACTTATTTTGAGGGGCAGCTTTAATGTAATAAGAAATAAGGACACTTGTCGATTTGCCTGAAAGGAATTTTTGAGAATTAAAACTTACAACCATAAATTTTGAAGCACGTTTTGTAATACTTCAATATTTATATCTTTCTTCTCACTGATAATATTTTTATAACTTGTCTAAATTATTACAACGCGAACAATCAGGATATATGTAATGAATTTCAGGGAACACGTATATGTGAATTTTGTAATTAGACGAATTTTGAGCAATTATCATTCGAATCAAATGAGATAAAACGTTAACATTTATGATACTTCTAGAAAATAAGATTTAGTTGTAGTAATTTATTCAACATAACTTTGCATGCATAACCTAAAAATTTATTAAAATATTCAGTTAAAATTCAAAACTAAAGATTAGGAATTCTTGTCTTTCTCTCTCACCAGAATCTTCAAATTCTCCTCGGGAGTCGGATTTCAACTCTTTTACAATCACATAATGTTAAAATTGTTTTAAAACGATATTTGGAATGGATGTGAATGGATGAAAACGATATTTGGAATTAAGTATTAATAAAGAAAAATGTGGAAAAGAGTAAAGTTAAGAAGGAAATAGATTTTTACCGCACATTTGGAACACTGACGAAAATGAAATGGTTAGTAAAGAAAACTAAATGTGAGTTAGAATTTTTTAAGATTTACATTAAGCATAAATTGACGTATTTCATCATTGTATTTCAAAAATTTATTCCCCAGTGAACTGAAAGAAAAGTACAAATATTCATTCGTTGTTGGCAGCGCAGTGGTACTACCACTTATAGGATCTCATTGTTTTTTACAAAAATAGTTCTGAAATTGAATGAATAAAATGAATTTAAAAAAAAACTAATTCAAAAATGACCATTATTTTTGAAGAGTTTTCTTTTCAAGCAATTAAAACTTTGAATACAAATTTGCTAAAAAGAAAAAATTTGAATAGCCTCATATGAAAAAACGAAAGGAGCCAGAAGGAGAATATGGCCAGAAGTCTGAAAATAATAGTCATTTTATCGATTTTGCATTGGCTTATTTGACGTCATATTGAAATTCCGCCTTTTTGCGCTAAAGGACATTTTAATAGGCAATTTGTTTTATTAAACAAAATCAGGCCTTGGCTTTATTTTTCAGAGAATGATTGAAAGATATAAGAAGCACTATGAATATATATCCTTCATTTTGGTCAATTATATTCTTTATTTTATACTATGCCATCAGAGGAGAATTAGTTAAATCGCATTCTTTTATTAAAGGATATTCTTGCAGCTATAAATTAATTTCGTATAAATTTCCAAAATTTCAACGTATGAAAAGTAGCAGTGATCAGAAGTATAAATGAATGGTTGAATTTTCGTTTTATTAATTCATTTTTAGCGTTGTTTTCATACTAGTATTCTCGGGGATTCTCATTCTCAGCCTTAAATAGTAATGAAAAGAAGTTGAGAAGTAGCAGAAGCTAATTCGTACTTTGATGATCGTTGTTATGCGTAACTATAGCAATGATGTTATTTCATTGAAAAAGTGAAAAGACGTCATAGAAGTTGCAAATGTTTGTTGCTCATTGATTCCCGTAGGAAGAATCAATGATGGATGAATGAATGAATGAATGTTTGGATTGGAAATGTCCAATTGTCGCAAGTAGCATTCTTTATATTTCAGGAAGGGATAGAGACAGAGAAAAGATGTTCTCTCTGGTTATTCCAGAATTCTTTATCAAAATTAGCGGAAGCAATACGACGTTTTCTGGGAAATGCCTTCCATGTATGAATTGAATCAATTAGGAAAAAATAGAGAATTTGGATTCAAAGAAAAATTAATTACGCTGAATGCCTAAAAATAGTAAATTTGAGTGTGTAAATTATTTCTCTTTTGCATCAGACATTTCAGATAATTTTTTATTTACAAAGCAATGATAAGAAGCAAATGCTCGAATAATTGAACTAAAATTTTATTTCTGCAATATGAAAGCATTGAAAACAATAATAATAGAAAACTTTATATTATTAGTTCGAATTTGAATTCATTTTACTGAATGTAATAGGCTATAATGGAAGTGCATTAAGAAAAAGGCTCTGTAAACAAATAAATTTTTCTGCTCTCTCATTTTAAGTGAAATGATGGTTAAACACTTTCACACAAAGTGACAGAATATGATTTACATATGTTTTGATTTCAACTCGATAATGATGAACAGTTGAATTATTATCGGTGTCAAAAATTTGACATTGAAAAATATGTAATACAAAGATCGAATCAGCGTAAAAGATTGCAATACAACTCTTCTCCAACCGATAATATATCTTCAAATTCGACACATAAACTCATGCTAATTCAACTGGCAATTGATTTGTCTGTTCGAATACTTCTATAGATGAAAGAGAGTGCATCTATGTCTGTGTGTGTGTCTGTGTGTGTGTGTGTATGTATGTTTTGATTTTTTTCTGTTTTGTTTTTGGACAGCTTTAGTACAGTCGAATATTTGGTGAGAATTGATTTTCTTCTTTCGGAGAGATTTTCTTTATTAACGTTATTGTATGTTAATTACCTAAAATAGAGTTGATCAATTTGGGGGGATTTTCTTAATTCGTTAATTCGGGAGGGATTGTTGGATGTCAATAGTAGTATAACACTGAAGGAGACAATTTTTTTGGCAAGAAGTAAGGTAGAAATCAAAGAGTCATTGAACTTTTCTTTTGACCCCTACGTATATAGAGTAGGGGTGGTTTAGAACGGATATTCTTATAAAATCCTATTGGATACAAGGATAGGTATGTAAAAGCTGCAGAAAGAACGACCTGATAACAGTATAATGATTGAAACATGACTGGTTATCAGACCGAAGACATTTACAGAAGAATTAATTTCCGGTAATTTAACCACTAAAGATAAGCACAAGAATCAAAAAAAAAAGGTTAGAAATTAGCTAAATGATTCATTGTGTTAGACATTGTAATATTCGTTAAATTACAATTACAATTTATGCAATGAATTAGTTAATTCAGAAGTAATTCTTCAACATAAATTATTTTTATTATTTAAACATATTTCAAATTTCGCGATAATATGCATGTAACGCAATGTATATATATATATATATATATATATATGTGTATGTATGTGTGTGTGTGTGTGTGTGTGTGTTCATTCATTATAAAGCAATTTGATTATGCACTTCTAGCATTCATTCTAAATAGTGAAGATGAAATGCGCCATCTGATTTCACTCTACTCTGCAGAAAATATCAAATGACAGATGTATGGATGACATCTCATTATTGCTACCATTTCATCAGTGTCACAAATAAATCAATTTACATATGAATCGCTCTAAAGAATAAGATCTTAAAGTATAGCCAATGCAGAAATGACTGTTACGAACGGCGGTGATAAATGATCGAAGATCAATAAAAAGCTCGAAGTACATATGATAAATAATATATGATCAAATTTCATTCTTACAGATTGCATGGAGTAATAAGATATGAAATTACATTGGAATCATTTTAAATTGGTATCCGAGAATCAAAAATATTTTTGAAAATTAAAAAATGATAGTATTAAATAGGATGAGATAATTTAAGATGATTTATCAATGGTATGATAAAGCAATATTATATAAAGAGATCTTTCTAGTAGTTTTCCTCAAACCACAAATTAAATACGGATAGTTTCATGATAGTATCGAAATTGAGCAATATATCGAGAAATTGTTTCAAGCCTAATTAGAGTTAAAATAAGCAAAAAAGATCCTTTAATTTGTGCAATTCAACATGTATGTTATTCACATATGTATAAATCTGCAAATTCATATTTAAAAACGAAATATTTGTTGCATTTTTATTAATTAATTTTTAATTATATTAATTGTTGTATTTTACAACTTTCGAATATGATTCACTCTTTATCATAGATAAGATAAGTAACATATGGACAATCGTATTGAATTACTCAATATAATTGCGATGCAAAAAATACATATTTTTATGAAAGTAACATTGCCAACTTAGATGATCACAATGATAGCAGCTGATAATGTTTAACATTAATTTTTAACAACAAAATTGATGTTAAAATAATTGTGTGTCTATACCTGTATGTAACTTCATTTGTACAATATATACACACATACATTCACATAGATACATATTAAACAAGAAAGTGTACATGAAACAACGAGACAGACATACGTTTGTATCGATAAGGAAGTTTGAAAAATGGAATGAAAAAGATTATGAAGGGAAGTGCGTCTGTTAATGTTTACACCTTTTAATCAGGTGTTTCTTTCCGATCTCTTTGTGAATAAATTTATTTAGAAAATTTTTTATAAACTTTAAAAATGGGTGAAATAAAGTGAAATGTATGTTTGTTCTTTAGTTTATTCGCTTCAATGTTTAGCCATTACTTTGAGGAAAAGAACTTTTTAATTTTCTAAACTTAACTAATTTTAAATCTTGAAAAATTTCTCTCTTTTCAGTTATAATTTAAAATTTCATAAAATAACTGCTAAAATACTAACTGAGAAATTTAATTTCACAGTTTTAGATTAGAAATGTACTATCATCTTGATAAGAGAGTGAAAGGTTGATTGACATCTTTGATAAGAAAGTGAAAAGGTTTGAACTCTCTGATTTTACTTTCAAAAGCAAAATTTAAAGTTCGCGATCTTCACTTTTCTCCCGAAATACATTCGTGCAAATAAATTTTTCTTTTGGCCTGAAAATACAAAAAAGTATGATAATCTTTCTGATTTTATCAGGACGATCATAAATGTTGCAACATTTATTTTTGTTAAAATTTATTTGCACAAATGTAACAACAATCAGTCACCCATTTATAATTTATATCTTACTGAGAAGAATTTGTCCCAGCAAATTATATTCTCTCATCAATCGAATTTCTTGAAATTTTTCACGAAGAATTGTTTTGAAGTTGTAGTTCAATCTATTTTTGATTTTAATTTACCAAAGTTTTAAAAGTGAGAGCCAAAGCGAATAGCGTTGTATTACTGGTGGTTGAATTTGTTAATTTAACTAATGCTTCCTCAAACATTTACAACAATGATACTATTATACCTTTACGTATTATACATAATATACCTTTACATGATGAATGTAAAAGCAAAAATTTTTTTAATCTTTGGATTACATGCCATTTACAGATCGCTAAATGAGACAGACTCCTTTGTATTTCAAATTTCATATTTTATCAAGCTGCCAACATCAATGTTAGTGACATTTTATTTAATTTCCCTTAAAATTTCATCGTATTTTTTTGTGTTTTATTCTTTCTCTCTGTTATTTTTTCCTTTTTATGTGCTCAAATTTCGATAGGAATATTAAAAATAATAAAAAAATCATTAATTAATGTAATATTCCTAATGCAATTTACATTATCATTATCAATTTTATCAATATTATTAACAATTACAGAAATTTGTAGAAAATTTGTTGAATTAATTGCTTGTAATCGTTATTGATGAAAGATCCAAATTATTTTTAATAGTATTAGTTGTACGAAATTACAAGAATTAATCATATTAAATCATTTTCTTTTATAGGATCATGTTATTTATAGTGATCTAGGATTGGTGAAGTATTGATAATCAATGGATGGCATTGCGCTACTTCTATTATCACTGGTATCAGTTAGTGAAGGGGAAACGCATGTTGAGTTCTTGGAAGGATGCAGTTCACATTGCTCCAGTAAATTCGATGAGGTTTTAAATTTATCTTAACTTGTTATTTTAATATCTTTATGATTTTATTGCTCTCTTACTACTTATTGCATCACTTTCGAATCATTACTGTCGTTGTTCGCATTTTTCTGCATCAAATTCTATCGATTACTGCAATTTTAGTTGTCATCAATGTATGAGAATATTAGCTTATTTAAATCGAGGATAAATTGCAATTATATTTTTGCTTACTATTAGACTTTTTTTTCTACCAATTAAAAGCGTTTGAAAAAATAAAGTAAATCAAACAGTTAAAAAGAGAAGTGTATTCGTAAGTTCGATATTTCTTAAATATTTTAAATTACCTTTAGCATACCTGAAATATGACAATCTAAAGTATCATCAAATAATTTCATCAAATTTTTATGTAATTTTTTACAGAATCTATCATGTTGGAACAAAACAACTCAATTTTTTAATAAAATACTTTTGGGCGCATTTTTTCGATATGTTACCACACAGGTTTATTTGTTTGTTTGATGAAATTTGATGGATAATACAATCTGGCGATCTATTTGAAATAGGCCTATGGAAGGAAGTATATAATAAAAGTAGTTAGCGATGCAAAGGAATTCGATTTTTTGATAAAAATCAAAGATAATAAATTAAATTTCAACTAATGGATCATATAAGTTAGCTTACAATTCTTAAAATTCTGTTACTCTCTTTAATAAAGGGTTTGAAATGAAAGATTTATAAAAGTTTTCCAAAGACAATGAAATAGAAGTATGCAAAAAAGTATGTAATTCAAATTGGTTCCATTGTTTACCTTTACTTACCTTTCTATTTTTTATTTAATGTCCCAACTTCAATGATTTTAATTTTCGGTGAATATTTTAATAGCAACAAAAGAACATTATGGAAAGCTGTCCTCTTCTGATGAAATAGCAAAAGTTAGTTTCAAAAGTCGGCTTTTATTTGAAATTGAATAATTTTTTTTAATGTAATATAATCGCTCATTGCATTATTTATTGTTTTTCTTTCTTATCAAATTATCCATGAAATATCTCATTTTTGTTTAATCTTTAGAAAAGCATTGACAGAATAATGGAATATATGGAGCGTAATTATTTCAATAACGATAGTGTCATTCTAACAACAGAACTTATTAATAGAACTATAATGGCTTTTGTTTCTACTGCTTTTGTAAGTACACCTTTGATTTACGAAGATAATATAGCAACATTGGTTGGTAATAATGCTTGCAGTAAATGTCAAAGGATTGTTAATTTTTAGGCTTTGCTATCAGCTCTCTTAATCCTTTCTGATAATTTTCTTACAACTAATTTGATCAAAAGGCTAGTAAATGCGATTAAATTAATAAATGAAATCAAATTATAACAATTTTGTTTAGTATTAATTTGATATTATTTTCCTATTTCTACTTACAAATTATGAAAACAAAGAAAATACAAAATTGTAATTTTTTTTGCATTTACTAAATTAGCTTAAAAAATTGTATGATCTCAATGAAGTTTTTAAGTTGTTGAAAAAAGTAAAAAAATTAAAGTTTTTTTTAAAGTAATAATAGAAGAATTGAGAATGATAAAAACAACTATGAGTAAATTTTCAAATGTAAAATAATGCTATTTGAAAAAATACAGAATTTCCATGCAATAGAAAAAAAAGATGAGAAAATCATAAGGTGATATGATAATGGTGCAACGATATGCATAAAATCATTTATCTTATCACTTAATATTGTGTTCAGACTTATGCTGAAATTTGTTTGAGTTAAATGTATCTCTTAAATTGCAAAAATTGATCATTCCAAAATGAATTATTGTTCGTAAATTTGTTTTCTGTTTTCTCTTTTTTTAAATGAATTACTTTTTCAGGAAACGATTAAAACAAAAAAACAATTCACTTTGTTGCCATGCCCAAAAGGCTGTGAAAGGCCATCAAATTTTTGGTTATCATCGACTTTCATATCACTCTTACTTTCTGCTATTCTAACAACTATTATTATAATTAAAACACTCAAAGAGGATCGGATGGATCAAAATTATGGTGTAATTGAAGAAACGGCAAAAACTGATGAAAGTAAAGAAAGCTGAATTCCGTTATCTTTAGGTGATATTGCTTACTTTCTTTTCAAATGAAAAAAGTGGCAAGACATTAAATATTACAAAAAACTATCACAAGAAAATTTTGCAACTTTTTGAAATTTCTTGTCGTCAGCTTATGGAATGATTTAAAAGGATATTTAAATATCTTTAGAAATGTTAGAAGTTATATTCATATATTCAAGAAATTTGGATGAATTAGTAATAATTTTATTTTGATGAAAAGAAAGATTTTGAAATTTGTGAAACTTTGGTAAAGAGGAAGAATTTTGGAACAATCTTACCATCCTTAATTATTACACATATTAAAACAAAGAAAGAATTACAAATTCATTAATAAATCTCTTGATTTTGATTAGCTTTTTATTTTATATCAAATTTTTTGTCATAATTTTTTTGAAACTTTTAAACAAATTATTCTTTTTTGTTGATTTTTCTCTCTTTCTCTCTCTCCTTTTATTTATTATCTTTATATCTCTTTATTCTTCTTTTAATATTTGAATTAGAATTGTTTAGTAAATGTTTGTTTATTGTTTAGTCCATATTATTAATATTCTGATATAAGAATAAACAACTGTTTCAGCCTTATTCTAACTTTTTATAAAATATTTCAAAGATATGCTAAACAACAAGTAAAATGTTTGTTCACTTATTTGAAGAAAAATGGAATTAATTTTTGATAATTGAGAAAGATTCAGAAGTGTTTGATCATTTCAGAAAGATTCAGAGGCCTTAACTGTCCTATCTTGGAGATTCTGCAAAGTGGAATTTTACGAAATAATGTCAAAATACAAAAGTCATGAAGCAATCACATTAACAAGCACTTCTTCATAATATCTCGTTTTGCAAAAGGTCAAGAAAAGTACAATGCAAAGCGATTCTTCTGTTCCTTACAGATCTCATAGTGACCACAATCAGAAAAAGTGACAGGATAATTATCTTTTATGGAAGAGTAATAAAACTTTCCGGAAATATATAATCTAAACTATACAATTTATTTTTTGGCTCATTTTGTTCGAAGAGAATTGATAACCGTTGGTAATTAATTATTATGCATAATTTTCGTACGCAAGTTATTGATGCGAAATTAAAATAAACAAATCAAACAATTAGAAAACTATCTTTTATAAAATCAAATCTCAAACATTATTAAAATTCAATTTTGAATTGAAAATTTTTGCTTATCAAGAAATGTTTACAATATGTAATTTTACAAACATCAATATTTTGCATTACTAGCCAACTCCAAAAATTTATGTTATTCCATTTTCTGATAAGAAATTATTTCGGCACTGAGATAAACTGATAAAATGGTTTTTATCAAATAGACGAGTACACAATGTATTTAGAAAATGATTCTTATTTACGAAATTTAGTCAACTACGAGCATGACATATTTCAACAGGCAAATAATATTTGCAGGTAATTTAAATCCTAATTTCTTTAACACAAATTGTTTTTGGACTCAAAAATATATACATAAGATAAATTATAGATTATCAAGTAAAGATAAAATCATTATCAGCAAAATCATACTTCTTATTTCCCGATACCTTTTAGTGATCACGAAGTCAGATCTCTCATTTCTTTCATTGATTACAAAGATCAAACCAAAAATTATTGGTTAAATCATATTATTTTTCAAGGATTGTAAAAAAGACAATCTTTCCTTATAAATAAGGAATTAAATTAGTAATCATTCAAAAAATTAAAATTTTAATTTTGCATATGAATTAGTAAAAACTAATTTATATCATTAATTCAGTATATTAAAGTTATCACCTTTATCATATTACTAATGGATTAGGAGAGGAAGATTGATTTTTAAACATTTTAAAAGTAAATTAAGCTTTCAAATGTCAGTATTCTTTAGAATTTTTTTCATGTTTCATTTTCAGTTTTGATATTTAAATTTGAAATTGTATTGCAGCTTTGTGCCTTGTGGTTGTTTGCACCGAAGAAGTGGACACATATGGCCGCGATTTTATTTTTGTATACCCACCAAATAATAGTGGATCTAGCGGAATGAACGCTACATTAAGCATTATCAATCCGGACACAAGACATCATGCTAATGTCACCATCGAATATCCGGAATTTAATACTATTGGTGATAAGATCACAGTAATACGACATACCACAATTTCGGTTGTCAAAGTAATGAGCAGAAATCTGGTATCCTTATTTTTGATATTCCAGCAGATTATTTTATTAAGAATGTTAATTGCACTTCAGTTTTGCGTCGGTCTCTTCAAAATTATTAATGCATAAAAGTAATTTACAATTTATTCCTTATAAGATAAAAGCATATTTTCAATTTTTCGAAATGCTTTCAATCTCATTTCTCTCGCTATTTCGCTTCTTTCTCTTTTCATGCTCATATGGCTGGCGTAAACTGCGATGTTTTATCGCAGGTGCATTTCCTGACGAATCGGTTTTACGATTGAAATAAACTTTAGTTTTATAGACAAATATACGAAAATAAACAAAATAATTGAATTTAAAAAAAGTTCAATGGAGGAAAAATATCCAGAATGAAATCGGTTAAAATGATATCTTAATAGTGTGATTCTACGTGTACCCTTCAATTCGAATTCAGTATTTTTCAGCTTAATTTTCATAAGTCGGTAATTCTGGACAACATTACCAACGGTTTGCGCTCATACTTAGATGCTCGAATCGTTGTTCATTCCACAATCCCAATTACTCTTATAGCAAATAGTATGGATGTTTATGGCGCACAAGACAGCTTTCTTGGTTTTTCCATTATTTCATTAAATAATTATAGTAATTATAAACATATAATGCATCTCAAAATCGAATTGAAATTCTTTAGTTAATTTCTATTTAAGAATTTTAATGGTTTGACCGAAATAGCGTATTTTATAAATTATATAACTGATATTTTTATAATTTCTAAATAACTTTTTCTTGAAATACATTAGTGATCTTGAGTCAGCGTGTTGTTCGAAATTCCTCAATAATTACAGTACTGCCAATATCGATGGCTGGAAATCACTATGCATTTACACTTCCGGCATCATCGTCATCCGGTTCAACACTTATTTATTTTCTGCCAGTGAAAGCTGAGCCTAATCAGTATATTACTATTAATTTTGTCCATGAAGCATTCTCTTCCTCCTGCAAATACACTGCAAAAGTTTGTTTTCTTCCTTAGTTTTTTTACCAATCGATGATATTAAAAGTATTCTATTCGACAAAAAAAATCTGTAAATCTTCAAAAGAATAGATTTACGAATTTTTAGAAGATTTGTTAAATGTAAATTGACATTTGTTAATATGCAGCAACACAAACTTCCCTACAATTTTTCCAAATTATGTGATAATAATATTACAGGTAGGTAAAATGCTGGTATTCAGTTTATCAGGAAAAAGCGTTACGTTTTGGGCGCGCAGTAATTTTACATTCATCATCGTTGCAGCCGTACGTGGACTGCCAACAAAGAAAAAATCAAATATACTTGATTTCGGCTGCTTTATGCCAAGCCCAATGCCAACGATGGGTTTGTAAGCAATTAATATTAAAGAATTTCTTATTCGAAAATGTACTTTTCAATTCTTTTAAAAATTTATTTTCTACTAAAATAATAGTAAAATGAACAATAGTATTGTAAAAAGAGAAAATCAGACCAAATAATTTATAGCAATTCTGTAATTTTTTTATTCAACTATAAAATCTAAGAAAAAAGTTTGTTTTCTTTACAGATTGCGATAAGTTATCAGTGAGAGATAGCCATGTGACACCATTGCTTACTGGAAAATACTATTTCTTAACACCACCATCCTTTAAATGTGGATCAGTGGAAATTTCGATTTACGGTTCGAATAAAGCTGTCAAGACGAAGCATTTGTTATCCACTTCCATTCAATCATCCAATCCGGTGATACTTGATGAATACGGAAACATGGCTGCGATAAGTACTACGTATGCGTCTATCTGTATTTAGATGATGTAATTTTCGCTCATTGTAATAATATCAAATCAGTTGTAAGTTGTATTATATAACATAAATAATTGCAGCTGAAAAATGGGATTAAAACAGTGCAATATAAGTACTATCATATATTAGAATAATTTGATGGATTTAAAAAATTTTAGATATTTCAGAATAATGCTAAATGTTATCCGTTATGGTGGTTACAATGTTGGAGCATTGAACTATGAGGAAGGTGGATATTTGCATGAGGTACCAACCATTTCACAATTTATCACCGGTATGATTCCAATTATCGTACCCAGCGACAGCAATCAAATTACTGTAAGCCTCTTTGACACCTTACAATTAAGAAATGAAAATGAGCAAATGTCAAAGTATCCTTTTGCTTAATGCTATGTAAAAACAGACGTAGTATACGTTCTGATAAACAAAAGAAAATATTCGTTATAGGTGATAGCAGATTATAAAGCAATGTCAAGTGCCTTTTTTGATGGCGAAATTAGCTTATCATTTACTGTCCTACCATTTCTACATAATTCATTGTATTATGCAACCGGTACTGTATCATCTGGTTTCCATTTCTTCTATGCTGATGGCCTATACATTATTTTTATTACCGGTCGCACAAATAATAGCGCTTATGGATATATTCCTGCTTTTAACAGTAAATATTTATTACTTACTTTTGAACAATTCATTTGCTATAGCTGTGATAATTACAAATTTAATATTAATAGGCAAAATTTGGTCCTTTCGTCACAATCATTTTTCAAATCATTTTGTTTTTCCATCATTAAAATAATTTTAATAATTTTTGTTTGCAGGCCGGAAAGTTGTCAAGATCAATTCTACTACGAGTGAGTCATTTGCATTTTGCATTGCCTCATTGTTTGATGATAAAAATTAACAGATTATTTTTGTTTTATTTTTCAGCTTCTTCTCCAGCATTTTTGAGCGATAACGACGGTAAAACATGGCTTACCATTGAAAAGGCTCATAGCAAATGATGGCACATTTACAACACCGTAAACTCGTTGTGGTAGATCATCAATTAAAATGTCTCAGACAAATACCGCTTCTTTATCCATTTCTATAATCACTGAATTATATTCCTCTATTTTGCTTATCATTGTGTTTTATACTTGACCTCTTGAATGATAATAATGATAATTGCTACAGGGATCTATTAAATTTGAAAGCAATATAATGCCCGTGTGATATACATTTGTGAAATATATTCAAATTTAAGATTGTACTCCGAGAAAATATTCTTTCTTCAAAATGGCATTTTTGTGCCTTAAAAA
This sequence comes from Cercopithifilaria johnstoni, assembly GCA_916381525.1. NCBI lineage: Eukaryota > Metazoa > Nematoda > Chromadorea > Rhabditida > Onchocercidae > Cercopithifilaria > Cercopithifilaria johnstoni. The sequence goes on from CAKAEH010001514.1 coordinate 118,944, forward strand.
ATAAGCAAAACATGTTTAAAATAATTTTTGCATAAAGGAATTGAAAATTGCTTAAAAACATTAAATATAATAAAACATACTGAGATATCTCGGACCAAAGCTCCTTGGTTAATCTCGCTACTTCTTTTTTTAAATACCTATATCACTGTTTTATCCTTAATTAGTGTTAGACATTTCAATTATTATATAAATTCATTGTTAATGGCTATTTATTTCGTTTTATTTTACTTTGAATCACCAGTTTGTTCTTTGCTGGATTTGTTACTAAGTTTACGGCTTAATTTTTACACTAATTATTGGCCAAATTATTTTTGATACATAAACGATTTAATTGTGTCAAAAATGCTAGGCTATTTTTGTTGGCGAATAAGCGCATATGCAATTTTCTTCCAATCGTCATAATTTGTACATACATCATTGGCTTCATCAAAGAATTCTGGCCTTTCTCTACCGTAATAATTTGAAATGTTAATATACTCATAAATATTTATGAGCAATACATCCGGTTGGCAGGATCACAAACAATTACGCCATTCCACCTTTACATTATGGACAAAGGAGCTTAACGCTGCTAATAGATAATACTACACTCAACTCTATTCTTTGTTTATTGCAGAATACGTGATTTAAACATTAGAAACGTTCACGTCTACATTTAGCACATGAAATGTCATTTATAAACGTTGTAACGATTACGATAATCTTTTCTATTTTAGACAAAATCGCAGAATTAATGATTTTGTTCATTTATAGTTTTTTCATAAATCGATTCATTTATTTACTTGCTTCTAAACAATATTCATGAAGCTGTCAAGAAGAAAAAACCAATGTGACATTGTTTAATCATTAAGCATTCTAATAAAAAAGAGTGATAAAATTTCTTAACTTCTACATATAAACAATATTAACAAAATATAACATTCTTTGCAAAAAGCATTAGCAGTGAATTTCGATTCATCAAAGTTTTCCATCATTTTATCTTCTAAGAAATTACTGTCTCATTAGAAAAACAAAGTTGAACAAATAAGATTGAATTACTTTTGTTAAAATTTCATTTATCTTTTTAAAATTGATCAGGAAGTGAACCGATCTATAACTAATGCTGTTCCATTCTCTTCAACAACATATCTAAATCAAACTTTCATTTATGTAGGAAATGTAAGAAAATAATTGCCCTATTAAAAAATAGGCAGCCTAATCGTTATAATCTCCCCTAATCTAGAGAAATCAATAACACATATTTAGTAACGATTACAATATGAAATCAAAAATGAAATTCAATAGTTCTTCTGGAAATGAAAAAGTGTTTAAGAATTACTCAAGTTTGCATATTTATTACATCTATAAAAATAGTAGCATTACGATAGTTTCATAAGTTCTGTTCCATCACATTGACTTATATCAAAGAAAGAAAGCCTATACTAACAGCTACCCAAGCTACCACTTGAAATGATTTTTAAATAAACGAATTTATAAATTATAATTGCTTTCCTTTCTTTTAAACAGTTTTGTTGTTAAGTTGTATAGTTCGAAGAATTTGAAAGATGGAATCAACTAATTTATAAATCAATATATTTTAAAGCTAACTGTTTTAGTATTCGCAAATCTGTTTTGTTTGCTCAGTAGAAGTGCAACGTAATAGAGGCGCCGAAATTACTGATATCATTATTATTTCATCTTATCTATCAATGATAATTTTTGATGCTTTCAAATGAATTTAACAGGTGTTTGAGATTCTTTTTGGCTTGTCAATTTCGAAATATAACCAAAATAGATTGTCTCCGATGCCAAATATATGAGCCAAGGAGTATTAATATTCGACCTGTAAATTATTTTAACAAATAAGATAAAAAGAAAACTTATATTTAAAAAGAAAAAACACGTTTCATTTATTCAAAATTTGTTAATTTCTAAGCTTTTTCAACGATCACTAAAATTTATGCTTAATAAGTTTGCTTTCTCAGTTTAATCCCACTTACAATAACTTTGTCACTTTTCATCTTTTACCGAAGATATGCTAAAACGATGAAAACTTTAAATTCATTAAAAATTTACTTGAAGTATATAGTATATATATATATATATATATAGAACAGAATCAGCAATCATTAATGCAGTAAATTTAAAAAGTTGCTGATTTTGAATAGCTAATTTAAATATGCTATATGAATTAGCAGAATTTATTATGTATGATTGTTTCTTATCATAGCGTTTATCATAAACTATCACAAAATTGCAAATACATTCTAAACATTTTTTGAATATATTATATGAAAAAGTCTTCATATCATCATAATTGCTGCTCCGTTATGAGTAAAATTAATTTAGTGAAATAAAGTTAAGATTATCTTTCGTATTTATCACTACAAAAAAGAATGAAATTTTATCATACCTGCATGCAAATATAAAATTAGTATTAGCATATGCAAGCAAATATTTGTGATTGACAGTAAAATCCCTCGCATAGAAAATGTATGAAAAGGCATTGTTATTATACCAAGCAAAATTGCAGCAATATGAAAGAGAATGAAGTGAGAGCAAAACATCACTTTACAGGTGTCAGTGATAATAACATAAGGTGATTGGTTGAGTTGACCGATATATAAAATGAATGAATGGCCTTATCATTAGAATCACTGACATAGATTACATTTTTCTTCGTACCAATTGATGAAATTAAATTTCGCTTTATCAGATTACAATTTTAGGAAATTACTTCAGTTTTCCAATTCCTGAAATAATTAATTCATTTACAGTTTCTTCTTACTAAACCTTAAAGTTTAAAATTTTTGCAATAATCAATGACTGGTAAGGAAGAATTTATATAAATATGCTTTACTCAAACTATTCCAAATATAAAATTAATTGTTTGTATTGAAACTTTTATTCTGAATAATTAATAATTTAAAATTCTTTTCTAAGATATACTGTAAAAAAACAAAAAAGAATCGCTTTAAAATGCAAATAAATTGAAAGTATTTGAAATAAATGAAAGAGTTTAAGTAGGAAGTAAATGAATGAATGAATGATTGAAGTTTAGTCACATCGATTGCGCAATTTCAGAAATGGATCATCGCTGATCTTACAACGATAACATCCAATAATTATTTATTGCAAAAACTAAATCAAACAAAAATTTAGAGGATGAGCTATTATTTCCTCTTTACATATTTCAATTTGAAAATATAATTGCAATTGTTAACAGTTAGAAAGTTAGCTTAAAAGAACTATATATTTCATTTAATCTCATATTTCTTTAAATTACTTTTTGAAGGTCAGTAATTGTTTTGTTCGATTGATTGCTAAGCCTTTGATTCGTTACTGTACGACGAAAGAAATCTAACAAATCTCATTTTCATTTGCGCATTTAATTGATCTCTTTGTCATTTAAAAGTTTTGGAAAAGAATAAAATGCAGACGATTTTTTAAAAAATTTTAATTTTTCCTTTTCTTTAATTATTCAAAATTTCTGTTCAAATAAAGAAAGTTAGGGAAGTTTTTCATTTGTTCTCTTAAAAATATGTTTATTTCGCTTGATGAATTGAGAGAGTAAGTTGAAGAGAATAGCTTTATCATTGTTATCGATCTTCCCATTTCTCTTTTCGTCATTTTTCATATCTCTCTTTTTCCAAAAAGACTTGCGCAATCCGAGGTTGATTCCAACCAATGAAGGAATAAAACAATATAATAAATATTTTGCGGCTATTCTTTTTTGATTTCTATCTCATCGAAAAATATAATTCAATGAGTTATTTTTTCAATGAATCAAATTATTTGAAATTAAAACGAATAATTTTTCATTATTTGAAATTATAAAAGATAATAATCTTTTATTATCTTTTATTATAAAATTTATTATATCTTTTTGAAATTATTTTAAATATTACAATTCGAAGAAATTTCGAAAGAATATCTTAGCATCTATTTTTCATCATATTTTTTATCGTCGATGATAGAAGTTTTGATATGATAGCTAAAAGAGAGATCTGAACAATAATTACGTATTATAATAAGTGCATAGTTCGGACGCGGAAGGTCAATGAAGCGATGGGAAAGAAATTGATTGGTAGGACACAAATTGAATGAATTTTTCACGACAATTGAAAATCAATGATGATCTCGTCATCATGACCTTGTCCAAAATGTATGATTTTTTTGCGTCTTTGCAGATTTTTGTTTGCTTATATTTATTATTTTCTACTTACACTAAACTCGTCGTAACGATACGTAAATTCTAACGATAACGATACGTAATCGTAAGGTAACATGATATGAATTCATAAACTATATTGAATTCTGATGATCAGCAACTGCGAATGCAAAAAAGAAATTTATAAAGTGATTTTTATTTTCGCCTAAACATTTTGATTTTTATTATTCCCAACTTTCGAAATTGTGAATCTACAAGTGAAATGATGAAGAGAATTGGATTTTTGATAAAAATATTTGGAATTGAAATTTATAAAATTTTTCTGTTTAGATTCCAAAGAATTTTTCGTTTATTCTAAAAATTCACGTTTTAAAAGCTTTAACTTCATAAATGATATTTTAAACAGACAGTTGAAAAATGTATGAAAAAACTTGATTTTGAAAAAGATCAGAGAATGAAAAAATTTTCCTTTTCAAATAAGAGTGAGAAATGATTCATTGCTCATACCGACAACAAATCATCATTTCACCATTTTACTACCAGCGTGGAAACTGAATTTCAAAGTAATTCAAATTAATTTTCAAAAATATTTCGAATATGTGTAGGAGAAAACAGAATTGTAAACCACATGCTTTTAGTGCGATCTCTCTACGACATAAAGAATGTGAAGTAAACAAATGCAACTGTTGATGTTTTAGTAAAGTATTAAGCAAGTGAAGGTAAAACAATGACAGTTTGATATATACCGAAAATATGCAAATATTTGAAAGTAATACGAGGATTAAACCAATTAATGTTATCAAATTTACACATAACGAAGTTTACAATTCTATAAGATGAAAAAAAACAATAAAATTTTATCACATAAGAAGTAAGGAGTGATAATGGACTCAATAATTAGAGGTGTAGTAAGAGGAGTTTGCCTCTGCAGTAACTCTTATGATATGGGAAGTGATACTAAGTAGTAAATTATAGTTCATTCAATTGATATTTTAAAATCATTGTTGATCAATTAATACCTTGTCATCAATTATATTTTAAATTTCGGTTAGATCGGCATTAATTAATACTTACAATAAATAATAATTAATTTCTATAAATATGACGATTTGAGAGTAGTAGATGAAACGATCGTGACTAAAACAATACTTTTCATAATAATACAATTTCATTGCCACATTTTCATTTCATAACTTCGTGATTAAACAGTTATAGTCTTCATTCCTAATAATTTCTTTAAAAATGTTAGTGGATCATTTTTGGAGAAATGAGACTTATAGAAGATTAGTAAAGAAAAGTAAATAGAGAAGATTGAACTTACAAAAAATATTTGAATTGATAAGGGATTTTTAATGATGAAAGCTGAACCAAAGAAAATGTGTCGTAGAGGTTGAGTTGATATCGTCGAGTTGCTGATCGCGCAAATGATTGAACTGAAGGCCGGAAAAAGGAAAGTTGGACGATAGTTGTGAAGGTTGGTGAAACCTTGGCCTCGTTATATGCAGATACATGTAGCTTTGCCTACCTATTGCTCATCTTTTCGAGGTCGAAAGTTTGTCCCCCATTCCAACTTCGAGGTCGAAAGTTTGTCCCCCGTTCCAACTTCGAGATCGAAAGTTTGTCCCCCATTCCAATTTCGACCCCAACCGGCTCAATCAGTTCAATCAAGGTTGCATTTCCTCAGAAAGGACATCATCGACATCTTTGTATCACTTTTTTTCGCCTTTAAAAGCCTTAACCCATATTTTTGTATGATATTTTTCAGCTTCTATCATTTTATTTCTAGTTATCTTATATTTTTTTCTAAATGTTATTCAGTCTCTTTTTTTCTTGAATTTAATATCTATAAATCTAATATAATATCCAAGTATTGCTATGTATTTCCTGCAAATACTTTTTTCCATTTAATAAATTTTTGATCCTTGTTATTGAAGGTTGTGAATCTGTTCCGTTCGGGAACGCTCAGATAGGATTGTCATTCACATTTCGTCGTCATTGTTGTCTCCGTCAGTATCATCAAGCACTATCCTCCCTCTCCTTCTTCAGGTAGGAAACGACGAAGGCCTTGACCCCGCGATATTTGGGACACGGTGACAGTGACAGTTCACTACCACAAGCGAGAGCAGCCCATCACTCTTTCCCATCTTCTCCCAACCCTACGCAATTCTCCGACGAGTTTATTACTATCATTACTACTTCCTCTTCCTTTTCCTTTTCTTTCACTAAACACCTACTCATCCATCCATCCATCCATTTATTCAGCTACCCATTCACCTGTCTATCGATAAAAGCCGCCAATGGCTGAAGCTGTGAGTGTTGAAAGTTTTTGGTTGAATGGATGACATTGTGAACATTTTCATGCATCAGCCTGTGTTTATGCATTTCTTTTTTCTTCAATTTTGATCTCCAAAATGGATGAGAAGAATTCTCGATATGTTTGAATGTGTCGGTGCTACTATTACCCAATGATTGCAATTGTCCTAGGGGCGACTTAACCAGCTCTTTTCTTTTCAAGCACAACTGTCACAACCCTGCGACATTTCTTTTCACCAATATGATGCTCTCTGAATTGCATTACCGCTCTATCCGAGCCCACCTCCATCTCTCCCTACTTGTCTGTTAATTGCAAAGAAGACATGGATGTGCAATATAGTGATGTAGAGCAGCAGCTTAACTGAAGATGAATGTATCAGGTCGGGTCTGTACTGCTGTCTGTCTCTGTGCGCGTCCGCTAACTTGCTTGATATGATGGTATGCATGAGGTCCACCCCTTTTGCAGGATGATGAATCGTTGCTTGTGATGCGATCTGCTGCTACCTGTTGACTGGGCATTCTTCTGGATACCTCCGATTTCGTTCATTCCACTGATTCTTCCAATAATTCCATGAAATGTATTGTCAGCTTATCGGTCCGTACTGCAATTGCTTTCACTGTTTGATGTTGTTTCTTGTAGCAATAGCAACTCACCTGTCATAAAGGTATAGGCCGCTGTCTGCTACGGCCTTCAGTGTGTATGTGTATGTGTGTGTATGCGCGTGTGTGTGTATTTGTCTGTTGATAGCAAGGTCAACGCTGCATCAGAAGACTGACAACGAAGGCCGGAGCGCCCAGCAAATCACTGCAACGATTGCCATCATGGTTGGCATTGAAACGGCCTTGAAGCTGGACGATCTAAACTGTAAGCCGCAAATCGAATACGAAAACTGTCCGGTTTGTGGAGATCGCGTGTCCGGGTACCATTACGGATTGCTCACCTGCGAATCATGCAAGGTTCGCGTAACACTTTCAAATTTTCTCAAGTCAATTAATGTTACAGTAATCTTTTCATGAAAAATATCGTGTCAAGCTTTGTACAATAGCATGCTTACATCTATACCTCTAACAAGTTAACTTGAGCCACAATATCATCAATACATAGATTTAGGGTGTTAATTAATTGAAAGATAAAACCAGAGCTTATATATGATTTCAACTAAACTATAACATTCTTTGATGTCAAATTTTCTCTGTTAATTTAATGCATTGTATTTTGAATTTATTTTCAATCTATTATATTGATGATTCTCAATCTTCATAATTCTTACATAATACCGTAGTCCATCTCATAGCAGCATCTGTAGAAGCAACAATGGTTCTTTTCAACCAATCAATCACCAAGCTCTGTTTGTATGCTCCTTCGAAATGCTTATCCTCCAATAATGTGACAGTGTTTCCCGAAGAAATTTTACTTTCTATAAATTAATTAAAAATTTTTGCTAATTTCATGACATTCTCTTACAAAATTTTTAACTATTTTCATTTTATTTATTCTCCTTCTTTACGTATAATTTAAATGTGTCACAATCGCTTTCAAAAATATTTCTAAATTTTCCTTTCAATTAAGTTTGTTCAATTTCACTAAATTAGAGTTAAACTAATTTTCAGATCTTTGCTTCTTCATATTATTTTTGGTGGACTATGAATATTTCTATGTTGTGAGTGATACTTCTTTGCAAAACAATTCCGAAGATTCATTCATAAATGTCATCAATCTATCAATTTTTCCAAATAAATTTTCAAACAATCGTTGAAAATTGCATTTGAAATTCTGAGAATCATTCATCTTCTTCTCTTTTTTCAATAGATTTTGCAAATAACTTAGTGAGACAAATATTTTGAGATTTCGAAATATTTTCCGTCTAAAATTTCAAATTTTTGCATGTTATATTTTATTTGAAAATAAAATTTTCCATTTTCAGGGCTTCTTTAAGCGAACAGTACAAAACAAAAAGGTTTATTTTCACTTATTTTATTTAAAGAGAATTTCATATTAAAATCAAAAATAATTTTCTTAGAATTTGCAATTAAGCAAATAGCTACATATTAAATCGTAAGTCGCTTTCAATTTATTCTCCTTTGAAAAAGTTACAACAAGAAAGGATCTTGTGCCATCTTTTACGTTTCCCGGATAAAACTCTTAAAATAATGTGAAGGTCGGAAAAACAATTATTTATTTATTTAACATAAAACCAAAATGATTTAATCTTTTAATTTGAAAAATTCTTATTGCGTATGAAAATATTTTACATTGTTGTTGAATAAAATTTTATTACCACTACAGAAATTTCCAAATGTTTCATTTTTAAGCTTAGATTGTCAAAAATTTGATTTCAGTCATATCAATGTTCAGCGGATCAGAATTGCGCAGTGGATAAGTCATGTCGGAAACGTTGTCCACACTGCCGATTCCAAAAATGTATACAACGCGGAATGAAGGTTGAAGGTTAGCAATCAGTCAAGTGAACATTTTTCGAGAATTTTTTTCGTTTCAAAATTTTCATAATAAAATAATATATATAAGAATTATATTCGTTCCTTCGTTACTTTTCAATTTTAAGAGTTAGATGAAATTTTAAATTTTTGCTTCTTGCTTCATTTTAATTAATTCAACAAAAAAAACTTTTAAAACTTTTATTTTGGTATAATTTCGAATTTTAAGGTACTTCTTAATAATAATTATTATTGTTATTTTTAAAACAAAAGAAATAGTAACAGATATTGAAATAGAATTTTAAAGCATTCACAAAATATTTTTCTGTTCATGCGGCATGAGTAAGTTATGTTTGCTTACCGTCGTAACGACTACTATATACCGTATCATTCATATCTTGTAGATATGTGCATATGACAACTTTTTGTTTACACATTTCAGAGTTCAACACATTCCAATTATATTACCGTAATATGGTGGGAAATATCATTGTGCACATTACCTTTTGCATAAATTAGAAAAATTTTGATAACATCACATAATTCCTAAATCAATGAAATAATAAATACTAAATTAATTATAATCAAAATCATTTTATTTATTAGCTAAATCAAATAAATAATAAAATATTCTATGCAAATGGAAAATATAAAATTAAATTAAATAACCGTCATGTCCATTTCTTACTAGAGAAAATATATTATATGACAGAGTTAAAAAAGCTATCCATAATTTTTTGATTGTTCTTAACTTCTACAAAAACTAGAATATCAAATCTCTTCTTAATTATTACCATCTAATTAATTATGCATCTTCTTATTGGTTGTCAGTACTTCATAGTTACATGTTTTTTCAAAATTATTATTTCCAAAAGAAAAAAATTTTCTTTTATGAAATTTATTTTCCTACAAATAAAGTATTGCTAAAATCTTTTCCCAAACCAAATCAATCATGCGCATATATTAATTCACTTTTTCATCTTCATCTTCATCCACCCGTTATGATCCAATCGTATCAATGTCATCTCAAGTATTGCCGTCTATCATATAATCATAGAAATTTCAATTCTACCTGCATCCAGTTTTTCGGAAAGCGGTATTCTAAGATATGGATTGGTTAGTGGCTGTTAGTGTAATCAAAAATTCCATTATCAATTTGAAACTAGAAATGTTCATACAACGGAACTTAGGAGTAACACAAAGATCGTGAAACTATGAAGTGGCAATGGTTGGCTCGCGCTTTTTCTCTGAATTAAGTCCAAATCACTGCTTCGAATTCAACAGTTAATTTATCTGTTCAAACATAGCTGTCATTAATTTTTAAAAATTTTAGATGATTGTAATAAATAATTTAAAACAATAGTGACTTCACTATTTTGTTATTGTCTTAAAAAAAAGTTAAGTTTTTAAATTGAAAAAATTTCAGTTAAGATATTTTCAAAGAAAAGGAAAACTTTCACTTTCTGCTTGAAAGATTTAAAAAAGAATGATTGTGAGAAATTATTATCATTATATTTATTGAAAAATTTAGTCAGAAAGTTGACATTTTAATTTTGAATGCTCAAAGTTTATGAATTCAAAATTTCAAATTTTTTTGCTTCAAAAAATTTTTAAATTAGCAGAAATATCCAAAATTTTGCATTAGTGATTCAATCAATATCAAATCCTTCAGAAGGTTTATGGCTGCCAACAAAATGAAAATTGTTACTAGCAGTTGGCTGGATAATGATGACCGGTTTTTTTGTGCAGACGAATATATTTCGAAAATGAAATTGTCTCTGTCGACGGTGGGGGGTGATGGGCGCTTAGATACTCTTTCCCTCAGTATGAGAATGTTTGAATAATATAAAGGGAGGGGGAAAGGGGTCTACAAAAAGAGTTTCAAAAAAATGCAATCCATAGAACAGGCTGTTCTTCCACCCATATCACACAACATTTTACTTTTTACTTTCTATGCATTCATTCTATGATCGATTTTAAAAAGTTTGAAATCGTTTCCACCCACAACCATTCTTTACAAAAAGGAACCAATAAAAATTGAAAAAACGAAAGGGAAAAACTTAAAAGATGATGAAAAGATTTTACAACAATAATAAACTAAATAAGTATGATATGAGATTCTTAAATTCTTCAATTCTATATCATTAATCTAAATATAAAATGAAATGTTTTTGTGCCTTCGATAAATCAATATTGTTATTTAAAGCTGGTAATGAAAGTGAAAACGATACAAGTAACATTGAACCGATCATAAATTAAATCATTTCATATATGAAAGTTAAGTGTTCTTATAGTTTTCATCAAAACAATGATTCAGAATTCCGAAATTGGTTTACCAACTTCTGATGACAAGTTTCTGAATTTACTCTGTGATAACTCAAGAAAACTTAAATATTGGACTGATTAGATATGTCCAAGTTTGTATATTTAATACAGTGATTGAAAGTTAAATTTTTCTAAATCGGAGTGCTGAAATTTCAATTTAGATCTTCAAATACTTTAGAAGCTATAGTCCTTGTTTGAAATCTGAGAAAAATTAAACTTACGAACTAATCAAATAATTCCAGATATTTAGCATTAGTGGAAGGTTTGCATGAGGCACCTATTATATTTAATTCGTTGTGATCTTTTCCTTCTTCAAAAATAAGATCAAATATTCCCTCATGTCTAACTGCACTTAGTAGTCTCGAAAATATTATAATTAAAAGAATTCACTTGAATATTATGCATGATACATGCATTTGTGTTGCATGCATGTTTCTTACCACGTAGAATTAAATACTTTTCATATTTGTTTTTCAAAATACATGCCTTGGATTCTTTTTATTACTCTTTCAGACCATACCTTGTTTTCTTTTCTCTCTGAGAATAAAGTTTTCTACGAGTAAAATATATGGAATCTTAGAGAAACGCATAAAAGCGCTTTAATACCTTTAATTCAAAATTAGAATGAATAGATTTTAGGTTTGAAGGTTGAATGAATAGATTTGAGATGAAATTCAAAAATTCAATCTTGTACTGTGCTAAGATATAAATAAATCAGCGAATAATTGCTCTATCAAATCAATTCTTATTCAATAAATTAAGATTTTTCATATCTCTCATTTTGCACTATCAATTAGTTTAATTAGTTTTACTTCAAATTACAACGATCACTATGCCATTTTTATAATAGAAAACATAGTGCAAAATTCATTGAAATATAACAATGATTTTTTTTCCCTAATGACCATATCTTTTCACTCACATACTCAATTCTTAATTTGCATAATCCATCAACCAATGTACTTACCGTGTCCTCTTTATTATTCGGTTGGATTTATTTATTTACTTTTTTTTATAGTAATATTCAAATTATACTGTAGAATCTTGAAGAGATTCATTTCATCGTTTCGCCCAATGCTCATGATTTTCTTATTTCTAATAGATTTTCGATGGTGGCATTCAAGCATTCTGTTGGTATTAATGGCCTATTTAACCGTAGTTATGGTGACATTTTTTTCCTGAAAAAAAATTCTTTTTTCCGGAAAAATAATTTCATTTTTTTCAACATTTTTCTTCTTGCTTCCTTCCTCTTTTTCACAGAAATTGCCAGTTTCGTTTAATTCTTTCTCTTTTGTCTCTCTTTTTTTCCCTTTTCAATCGGCGAAAAATAGAAATTATTTCACTTTTCTCCGCAGCCGGCGTTCTTTGTAGCTGCTAATTCAGGGATACGGAGTTTTTTCTCCTTCTCTCTCTCTCTCTTTCTTCTTCCTCTGAGAGAAAAATAAGTGTCTTCTAGGGTTGGTTCACTGATTTTTTAGGGAATAATTGAAGAAACAAGTTTTTTAATCAGTTTTAAAGATTTTCATCATTGATTGGAAGGATGAAGGGAAAACGATTTGAATTTCTGTTTCCTTACTTTACTTCCCTATTACTGATGGATGAATGCATTATTTTACACTGTCAAAATTTATATCAGTCTTAGGCTTAAGTAAAAGATTATATATAAAATAAACCATAGTATCAATATTTTAATATACTTTTGATGAATAAACGACAAACTATGCAGTTAATTTACACTCATCTCTTAAATATACATTAACATCTTTTATCATCTAGAAGATGGAACCTTAATAGATGTATTGGTCAAAAAATGTCCATTTAATTGCTGCTAATTGTTCCGCTGAACTACAGGAAATTATTCATCATATAGCATTAGCAGAAGCCTAACTCTTCTTCCATCATTAAAAAAAATGTATGGATAATAAAAGGAAAAAAGATGGTCAGTGAAAGTGGTTGGGGTAAGTGGTCAACAAAAAATTCGTATAGCAGCAAAGAGTTTTTAAAAGGAGAAAGAAATTGGAAGAAAAGGGATATTAAGATAGGATAGAAAGAGGGCTGGTAAAATGTATGCGTTAATTACTGAAGCGAGAAATGAGTGCTAGTAGTATATTATGATCCGATCTAAGGGATAAGGGTAATTTATGTGGGAGATACGATCCATGTAGAAAATACACAGATGAATGATAAAAGAAAAGGTGGTCAGTGGAAGTGGTCAGGCGAGATGATCAGGGGAAAATTCAGATGCAGCAAAAGAGTTTTATAGAATAAATTAAAGGGATCTGCTTGTATGGCTATTATTATTACGGCTACATCGCTACTGGTACCATTACTAGGAATGAAAGGATGAGGACAGAGTTGTAAAGTGAATGAAAACAAAGCTCTGCTTGTTGTCCTCTTTTTCACCTATCCTAAAACCAAGCGAGGACAATAGATGTTGACCTCAGAATGCCCTTTTTCGGCTCTTCTATTTTCATGCGGCGAATAACTGCACATGGATGACACTTTTCGATATGTAATTTCACCTTTATAAAATACCGATCCTTAGAGAGTATAGCGCTAATTGTAACAAACAATTAATAATAGGATATGCAAATAATGTCTAAAAACATAATATGATATTTTGCTAAAAATTTAGATGGAGTAAAAAATGGGATGGATCATTAAATAATTGGTAGAATAAAGAAAATGGACCATTAAATGATAGAAGAAAAATAAAATTAATTCTTAAATAGATTATTTTTTTCTAAAATGAAAATATTGGAAAGTTAAACAAAAATAGAAAATATTTATATTTTAAAATGCATTTTAAAATTTAAATTATCTCAAAAAAGGATGATTTACAGCAGTTCGTGAAGATCGTATGCGTGGTGGCCGTAACAAATTTGGTTCATATTATAAACGTGATCGTGCACAACGCATGCAACGTATAGCATTACGAGCTAATGGAACACATAATTTTTTCAATCAGAATGCAACCGAACAACAAGTTTCTAGCAGGTTTGTTTTTTTATACTTTCATACTTTTTATAACTTGCTTTTCGGTTGATGTTCATTTATAAAGTCTTGATAGCTTGTAGCAAGCATTTTGCACATTCCGTATTAAATTTTTACTTCTTTTTTAAAGTACACCAACTGGAATGGCAGCAACAGCGGCTGCTACTGCAACTGCTGCTGTACACGCACAGTATTTCGATACAAGTGGAAATCAAAAGTTCAAAAATGATTATGATGCATTGTTACAATCGCCAACGCTTTCAAGCAGTACACAACCTCCAACAAGTAAGCACATTTGGGCACTTACAGATTTCCGAATTTTCCCTAAAATGAACTTTTCATAATCATTAGGAAACAACTGCGCCACAAATATTAGCTATGATTAAATATAAAGTGATTTTTGTATGACAGCTTTAGACAACAATAGTGTCAATACATCAATAATTAAATCGATTCAAAAAAGGCATTTTAAAAATGACATTAGTAGACATCATTTGTAATTGGTTGAATATAACACTTCGATATTTGATTTTAATTTCAATAAATGAACAACTTCCTTCTTCTATCTCTTTCTCTGAAAATTTAATAAAAGTATCCTTTATGCCAAATAATTCAAAGTGATACATTCTTAAAGGTTTCTGATATTAAATCTTTTTGAAAATAACATTTTAACCACTTCATCCACTTTTTTCGAAAAATTAAAATTCGTGAGAATTTCTAGATCTTACCGTTTTCTTTAAGATATTTAATTATACTGAATACTTATAGATTACGTGGTGCCACGACCGAGCGCATATTTGCCAAATTGTGATAACTTGGCTGCTTTACTGGGTTCATCTATCGATGACCCGTTATTACGTAGCTCATCGTTTCCCATTTACTCCTGTGTTAAACCGGAGCCTTTCGATGGCTACACAGAACCTAGTGAGCATTTTCACTGCCAGATTTCTAATAAATTTAATTTTAAATGTCTTACCGTAATTGTTCTCATAATTGTTATTTAGGAAAATGCTTTGATTTTCGATTTAACTTTCGAAGTACGATTGTTACCGCGAATTTGTTATAATTTCTTGTATCTTTTCAATATGAAGTTTATAAATGGAAATAATTTATGCTAACTTATGCTTTACAGTTGGTTTTGTACAAATTAACTGTAAATCTTACTTTGAAAATTTTTAGGTTTTCCACAACCCTCACTTCCTACTGATTATTCACCATTCTGTCCACCGACTTCATCCTATACAGCAATGACGGCAATGGCACCAGTAGCAGTAGCAGCAGCAACTCCGACAGCTGGTACAACAGCAGATCGTTCCTCACCACTATTACCCATTTGTCCGCTACCAACTGAAAAGACTATCGACAGTGTCTTTTACGCCCCAAAACAAACGGCTCTTTTGTGTAGTTGTACAGAATCTCTGCTGGATCCAAATCTCCTCATACATTTATTAGGCAAAGGTGACAAAACCCGAGATGCATTCCAATTCTGTAAGTCGGTTATCGAAGAAAGTCTCAATTCAATTGTTACATGGGCTAAAAATGCACCATATTTTGAGCAATTGCCGGTAAGTTGGTTAAATTACGAATTTATCGAAAAAAAATAACCGAAATCAGATTAAAATCAAAATTCAACAAAAATCGACATTTTAAGAAATTTTCGACAATCATTTATTTTATGCATTAATGGTCATCCATCAATAATCATATAATCCTTTACAATAACTTATCATTGTAAAATAATGACCTATTTTATGAAAATATTGGAATTAGACTTCGAGGTCGAATAGCTTTTTTTATTTTGAAATAATTATATGTTATATTACGATTTTTTATTATATCAATTTTATTGCTATCTGATACGATTCAATTGATCCGAACATTATGATAGTTAGAATTAGCTCATTAATAGAAAAAAAGTGGAAAGTGAATTTTTCAAATAATATCCTCTCTGTATCGTATGTATCGCAAAGAAGCATACACACAAAATTTGAATTTAAAAAAAAACAAGAAGAAAAAGAATCAAATTATTCATGAAAATTTCTGCATATATTTGAAGCTAAAGCAATTTTTCGTCATAATTTCTACCGTAGTCCTTGAAAAAGTAATTTTGTTTAGGAATGAAGCGCTATGGCAAACTTTTTAAAAGATCACTTCCCACTAGAATTTTATTGCGTTCGAAAAATTTTTTATCTCTTGAATTTGGCTTTCTAAGAGTTTTATAACCTTCTAATGATATTTTGAACCTTCTAACGATAATTTCAAATCTCAACAAAAACAATAAAAATTTTAATGTCATTAGTAGTTTACTTTATTTCTGCAATGAAATTTAAAGTAAGGTATTTATTTTGAAATATATTGATTGATGATTCTATTTTTAGTTGTTAGCAATACAGTCAGAATTGGCTATCAAAATGAATCTTTTTTTAGGTCGATGATCAAATAGCATTAATTTATACGTCCTGGGCACCAATTCATGTTCTTGATTTTACATTTCATATTCTTCACAGCCATTTGCCGATTTCCATACAATTTGGCAATAGTCCGTTAGTTTTTATTTAATACAACAAGCGTTAATACACCAGGTGTTCAGATTGAACATTTAGTAAACTTAATGATATTACCTAAAAGGCTCAAAAAAATTTTATTAAAGCTTTTTGAATTAATGTATTACAATTTTGTTATAAATTTATTTCTGGAATTAAGAACGAATTAAAAACTGAAATGATAATCAAAATGGAAACTATGTAACTGTTGTAACAAATTTTTATAGATTACCCGTTTCAACCATTTGCTTAATGGGCTTTGATACATTGGCACCAAAGTTCAATGAATTATGTAGTAAATTACAATCGTTGAACTTTGATCGCTTTGATTATGCGGCATTTAAAGTGCTAACACTGTTTGAAGATCGAGGTCTATTTTTAATATTTTAACTTCAATGGAACAACTCCATTGTTTTTCTAGTAAAAGTTTCAGCTAAAATAATGAACGAACATTTCTGTACACATTTGGTTATGAGATGTACGGTAGATGAGACCGATTGCTGGGGATATCACTCCTTTACACATCAATGAGAACCCGAATTTTAGGCACTCTGACTTCTGAAGGATTGGTTATTATAATCTAAGACCAAGTAAACTAATTAATAGTAGTTGTGTATCTTGACCTAAGTCCTTCATTTTAGGTAATAAATAATTCAGTTTGCTAGCTCTCGGGTTACCCGAGATTGCTTATATAAATGAATATCGGGTAATGATAATCTTTTCTATTTTGGTCATTGCTATGCAGTAAAATTTATAGCTTATTGTATGCGGATATATTTTGCGTTTGCATAGCATACATAAAAGCCTTATTATGGTTGTGGAATTAAATACAGAGAGATATGCAAATTGCAGGTGAACGGAGTGCAGTAAACAATTGTGCTCTGACAGCTCAAGTTCATGCATCGATACTCACAGCATGGGCAACATATCGTTCTGTTCCCACTGCTACCGATCATCCATTATATGTTGTTTACGAGGAACTGAAGTAAGTTGCCGATTGATTCGTCGAAAATATTTAGGGAAATTTAAAAGAAAGCGGAATTAAATGGAGATTGAAACGGGTATCCTTTTCATGTCAATAATAATTGCAGATTTACTTTCGAAATGAAATGTAATGCAAAGATGGCATTGTTTTTTTAATTCATTTCAAATGAAGCAATTATCTTTAGATCACAGAAGAGTAGAATTTTTTCTTGCCTTTTTTATTCCATCAATACTTATTTGTAAAGATTGTGGAAAAGGATTATTTCTACGCTCTTGAAAATAAGGTACTCATTACGGTATTTGAAGAAAGCAATATGTAGTGTTGGATATACTTGAATGTCTGTGATATTCGAGCACTACTATACTTGAACGAGTTGAGCTGTATTGCCCTTTGACCTTTCTAATTAGTAGCGCGGTACCGATTATTTTTGACACATGCCAAAACCGGTAATTATCCTCTTCTCACTTTGTGAGTCCTAGGATATTGTGGAAGTGATTGAAAAGCTTGAGAATTCTACTACAATCGTTATGCTCCTTTTTTCACATACTACTACTATAAAGGATCAGAAAAGGGACGAAGAATTGGCATTTACACATATCATTCATATGATCTGTCAAATCAAGTTTAAAAATTACTAAATGCTTAACCGATCAGTCAAATGAAGTTTACAAATCACTAAATGCTTAATTTAACAAATTATTAGACTTCTATGAAATATTAAAATTGTTGAAAAATTAATTCTTGTTAATAAACTTTAAATCAATAAATATCTTCGAAATACATAAAAATTGATTTCCATGAGATAATACGCCTTATTTTTACATTACTAAATGATTTAACAAAAGTATCTAAAGAAAAGTATCAAATATCTAAAAAATAACAAAAGTATCAAAAGTATTTTTGGATTTTTTTGAGTTAGAATGATAATAAGTTTATACAATGAATTTATTCTCAATTCAAAGTTCCCGAGAAATTTCAGGCTTCTTGCACGTCAGGCAGCTCACTTACTCAGTAAATATTCAACAGTGGGAATGGAAGAAAATTTGCTGAAAGAGATGCTAACACGTAAAGAACATCATTTAGTTTCACAACAACAGCCATCATCAATACCGCCACCACAACAACAATATGCGTAATTAAAAATTAAATGAAATGTTCGCACTTGTCTCATCTTATTATCCTTCCACAGTCGCTCCTCCTAAATTATCATTTAGTAATTTGGAATATTATGTAGAGCTTGTCAAAAATTCTCATTTTCATATTTTAGAAACTAAAAACTGTAGAAATAAAAATTTAAGTACTGATTTTTAAACTAATTTTTTTGTTACTACCGTCGTTTTTCTTCGCCACCCTACTCAATTCCTACAAATTAGCACAAACCTGTCCAAAAGCACTTGTTGCTCTCTTCACCATCCTGACAAAGTGCGTGCAACTGATCTCGTCAGGAAACTCGGGTGCGGCAATTCCGCAATAAATCAGCAGTGGATACGATTAAAAAAAATCAACAAAGTATGGAAGAAGCAGCAACTTGACCAAACTTATTTCAGCTTATCTATTTCACTCAGTTTTGTTCCAGTTGAAATTTTTATTAGTTAATTGTATTCCATTCAGTTCTACTTCAAATCAGTTCAACTACGGGCCGTTAAAGGCTTTGTCCAGTAAATTCATTCAGGCCACTAGCATTTCATTTCAACATTTTTTTGTTTGTTAAATTTATTTCTATTTTCTTGAACATCTCATTCAGTATTATTCCAGTCGTGGAATTGCTTCTCTATTACTCTGTTTTTTTGTCTTTGTAATAATCGTATTGTTTTAATAACAGTGTTTCAATCCTCACAAATTTTGTTTATTTTTGCAAAGATGAAAACAATATCTTACAGTTCTAGAAAAAAAATAAGTTTAATTGGCAAATTTTAAAAAATCAATAAAAAATATATGAGAATACGTCGAAAAAAGTGACCCTTTGTCTATTAATTATAAGAATATTAATATATATATATATACATATATATACATTGAAATATTTAGGAACCTTTTCTTTTTTTAACTTTCTCTATCTTTTCATATTTAACGAATCATATTTTGAATAGCATAATTTTATGAAAATTTCATAAGTTTGTAATATACTTTGTCCTTTCTGATCGCCTCATTCATGCACTACCAATACTGTTTCTGCATACTGCATACATTCCAGTACACAGCCACATTATGTCCTTTACTGTTAATTATTGTTGTTGTTTATTTTGCATTAACAAATACTGTCCTCTTCAACAGCTTTTCTATATTGTTGACAGTTGAAAATCTCTTCGACTTTCTACAGCTTTAGTGATGACTCATGGAAGATAAGAAAAAAAAGTTGTATTCTATCTCGGGTCAAGCTTAGCTAGAGTCGAATTTTTGAATTATTATTTATAAATATAATGTAACCTTTTTTTTTGGAATTTAAACTACTGTTACATTTACTATTATAAGCATAATTACTTTCATTACTGGTATTTATTTCACTGCTGTTGTTATTTTTTATAGCTATGCCTTCCTTTTTTTTGCTTTCTTGCCAGTCTTTTAGTACCATTGGAAAAAAAATTAATTATGTTTTTATAGTATAAAAATGAAATTTTATGAAAATATAATTTTATTTGGTATTTTGAGCAGTTTTCTCAACACAAATATCAATCTGTCTGTCATCGATTAGCTCCAAAAAATCTTTGCAAACTAAATAAAAAATTAAATTAAAATTTAAGTGAAATATTTCGGAAAATAAGCCATCGGTTTAAAATTTATTCTTCTAAAACAATATTGAAACTTTTTTTTTAGTTTAACTAATTTATGTAAGCTATTTAAAACTTTTAGACTTGGCGTTATTTAGTTTTTCACAGAAATTTTTTATTTATTTTGGTTTAATTTAATTCTTTTGAAATAAATATATTACAAATATTGCCATTCATAAATCAATAATTAATTATGTATTCTATAATTTTATTCACACTTTTGTATTTCCAAACTTTCTTCCAAAAAATTTCTTCAAAAAATTTTTTATCAAATAGAAAGGAAAGCAATCAATTTCCTGAAACTCGACCATATTCCCAAACATTTCTTACAGTTCTAAAAACTGATCCAATGGATTTGACCCTCCAAATGGTATTACCATATCACCTGAAAATAGATTATTGGGAAAAGTTAGCGAAATTCAATGCTACCTGCAAATAAAGTTTAATCAAATAATTAATAAAACATTTCTACAATCAATTGCTACAAGTCGATCAATTTAACAATTAGACATGCCTTTATTAAGACTGTAAGCGCAAATTAGTAAACGTATGCCCTAAAAAATTTAGTTTTATTCAATTAGTAAAAAAAGTCGGCATTATATTTTATTTTTTATTAAATAAGTTTTCTTACAAAAAATTGACCATAGGCTATAAATAGCCAATGACATTTACGAAGTAAATTTTGTTTAAAATTTATTCTCATTTTGAATTAATTACTTTTTGAGTATTCTCTATAAAAACAATGGACATCAATCGCATACATCCTACATTCATATATGACCCAAAATTTTTGCGGTACGATTCGGAATAATTCTAGCAAACCAAGAAATACTAGCCGGAGTTCATTATTCAGCGAGGTATACAAATATGGATTCCATATCGCTGAGCTGTAAAAGAAAAGCTGAATTAAAACTTATAATCTCTAAACGAGGTCATACACGATTTGCTATTCATCTATGAACTGAAGTCATCTATGATCTGCTAATTCGATCATATATGGAAGTTACTGGAAAAGAAAAAAATACCCCATTTAAATGCAATGTGTTATCATACCAATTAAATATTCCTGTTGATTGATGAAATTCAGCAATCGGTGATAATCTCTGAGGAAATAAGACAACAGCTGGCATTCAGCAACAAACGAACACATGGCAACCATTACAATTAACATGCAATTCGAGCGCAAATGTCGTTTTGGTGTTTTTTGTCGATAAAACGAACATATCTTCATTTATTTCTTGAATAAGAATGTCTAAAATCTGAAACAGTTTTCAAAAAATATATCGAAGATAAAACAAAATTTAAGTTACATAAAAATCAAGTAAAATAACTTCAGCTTAAAAATTGGATGAATTTGCAATTTTGAAACGTTGTATTTACTTATATAAATTACTGATAAAACGCTTTGTGATAAATGTGATAATTTCTGAAATGCGATGAAAATTGGCGTTTTTTTGCTCAATATGTATGTCATTCTCAAGCACTATCAATTATAAGAGGCATTAAAGATTAATAATTAACCATGCATTAATTAAAATGAAAACTAAAATAACTCTAATAAGTTTGTATAGTAAAAGGAAATTGCAGTAAATAATATAAGAAATTGAAAATGAATACAACTATTCCTGAAACTTTCAAAATTCCTGTTTGAAAATTTGAAACTTTGTTATAAACGAACTGTAAAATTATTAGTATCCCAGGCTTTCAAAACCGTCACAAGCAAATTTTGCAAATTAACAGCTAAATTACTATTTTTCTTCGTTATTTGATTGATGCTAATATTAAACTCTTTCTATAGAAGAAGGAGATCGAAGTTACAAAAGAATAATTAACCAATAACATAAATTATGAAGGTAGAACAAATACCAAACTTAACTTAATACACTTATTTATGAAGCATACCTGAAGTGTGTGTGTGTCTGCTACTGCTGCTGCTGTTGTTGCTAATACAAAATCCAGGCCAATTATTTTCATTGTTTGTTGTTTTTGAATTGCCTTGCAAACATATCAAAATATTGTTAACTGCAAGAAATAAAGTTTTTTAATGGGATAACAGAAAAGATGAAGGTCAACCAAATAATTCTCTTCTTTTAAAAAAAGGCATTCATTCTATGGCTGAAGTATTATATGCCATATATCTTTTATTTTTCAATATTTTTTCTTTTTTGAATCTTGAGAAATTCCCTTTCTCTGATATGCCTTCAACAGTTTCTCTTCATTTTAAAACAGCAGTTTTTATTCGAATTTAGATTTCGGCAATTTTCTTATTGATTTTGATAATAGCTTTTGCTAAAAGTTAAAAGACATCACTCTCTATAATTTTTACAGACAGTTTAAACTGAAATGTTTTAGTTATTAAAAACGGCCTGTTCAGATAATTTACTTTGTAATGCCCATATAGGAAGAATGACTATAAAACTTTCCAGCATGCGTGTGTCCTGATAAAACCAAATCAATTCGTTTCATAGTACTACGTAGAATTTTAGAAGCACCATTTTGGTTGAATTAAAAAGTTTGTTAAAATCTGAAAGAATATAAAATTTTCAAATTCACATATAATGCGTCTATTAAATTAAATATAAGTATCAAATGCCGATAAGTCTGTCTTCGAAGTTTGTTTTCATAATGGCGCAAATGACCGCATAACGCTCTCTATTAATCAATAATACAATAATTTCGAACGCTCTCTATCGTTTTGCAGTTACTGAGAATTTTGAATGAATCATATAAGTGAAACATAGAAGGTAAATATAATTTTTGATATAATAAAGCTTATTTCAGGCCTACCTATTTTTGATAAAATTTGATTTATTCTTTTTTTAATAATTTAATTTAAAAGATTATAATTTAGAAAAACTTCTGAAAGTGAAAATTTAATTTAAGTGATAAATTTATATTTAACGATTGGGAGAAAAATGCGCAAAATGCGGTCTTACCAATTTTCTAAATTGCAATTAAATAGAATTGCAGGTATTTGTGATGAAGTCAAATTATCAGTGTACATCTTAAATAAGCGAAAATTTATTACCTATTATTATTCTCAATGAAGATAACTTTTAAAGGTTAAAAGTAATAAGTGGAAAGAACAAATCAAAATTCAAAATTTTTGTAGAATAATACATATATTTATAAAATGATACCTTTCTGTCAATCCATTACTAAAGTTCTTATATTGGAAAGATACAACAAATTTCACTTTAAACCTAAATTAAATTAGCTAATCCTACCAGCTATTTTTTCTTTATTTTCTCTAATTTATTTCGATGGTACAGTGAAATAGACAATGTTGAAGAAAATGTGTGAGTTAATTTTATAGTTTGATTAAATTGAATTAAGCAAAAAAATTCTATCATTCGTACGATTCTAAATGAATGTATTTTGTAAAATTTTATTTCAACCATTAAAGAATTGAAAACATCAAATGGGTATAGCAAAACACTTTATGTTTTAAATGGTAAGAAAACTATTCCAATTTGCACTTTTGTTTTCATCAAATTATTTACCCTTTTGTGGAAAAATTAAAACATAGCGATCGATAGTCATAGCAATGAAAATAAGTGTTGAAAAACACATTGAAATTGCTTCCACCCTGAAACCATTGAAATTTATCATATTTGAAATATTTGCCAAAAAAAGCCTTAAATCTAAGCAAACGATGAACTAAAGCATTCATTGTTTACTATTTAATAACTAAATAGCTTGAATTTTACCACGAAAAAAGTTTCGAATTTCATGATATAGACAGATAAGTATACATAAATAAGTGGACATAATAAATCAAAACTGACTTGTATAAAAGTATAAAAGGTACGAAGCAGCAGAACAATTCACCGAAAATCCATGCTTCGCTAAAAGCTGTAATCGGTGTTAGTGTTTTGAAAATTATTAAAATGACGAGATCTGTCATTGATAAGCTAATGATAAAAGATTTCTAATTGGCTGCAATGATTTATGCCATATCATTGATAATACAATTAATGTATGCCAAGAACACCAAGCTGGAAACTATGTATGCTATGAATTTGTGTACTAAAAATAATGATTGGAAGGAATCAAGAAAATGAATTAACTTATGCATAGTTGCTATCAATAAAGTTTTGCATGATCTTATTAGCAATAATTATTTGGCAAGAAGAATTCTGTTTTCTTATTTGTTTATTTTTGAAAATTATGTTTAATTTGTAATTATGTTTAGATAACAATAATAAACTTATAATAGCAATTATATTTAACTTATAATAATAGTAAATTATATTTGACTCATATTATTACTTATGTTTATCTTATAATGAAAGTTTCAGTCACAGATATCTAACTCGTCCCTTATTCAACTACACATTCAACTACGCATTTATTTATTTTTTTCGAATTTCATCATGCTACTCCAGTTTTTTTCACGGATACAGTATTTAATAAGTAGAAAATCCGGAAATTCATCATTCAAAAAATGGAAATAAAATAACAGGTATGTATCAATAGAATGTAGGTAAGGAATAAAATTAGAATGCAAAATTTGTTATGCTCTGTGTGTGATTGAAATGATTTGGCCGGAAATCATTGGCTGTCATTTTCTAAATGTTTCTTTTTTCTTCTTTGTCATTCAGTGAAGAAAAGTTTTAATAGTTCGAAACATTTGATAATATGCAAAATGTACAAAAAATATTTCAGGAAGAAAGTTTATTCAAAATCATTGCTTTAAAAATTTTGCACTTATTGAAAGATATAAAAAAATGTGCAAGGAAAGAAATAGAAGATATAGCGGAGAGGGTAAAAAGAAATAAAGAAAGCCTGAATTCGAAATTTTCGAAATTTCCCAAAACAATTAAAGGAAAAGAATTTTTTATTGTTTATGCTTTTAATTTCATGCCTTTGATGTTATTTATTTATTGATAGCATTTCAAATCTATGATCTATGAATTAAAACTTATTAGA
Organism: Cercopithifilaria johnstoni; assembly: GCA_916381525.1. Taxonomy (NCBI): domain Eukaryota; kingdom Metazoa; phylum Nematoda; class Chromadorea; order Rhabditida; family Onchocercidae; genus Cercopithifilaria; species Cercopithifilaria johnstoni. Next base: position 144,390 of record CAKAEH010001514.1, read on the forward strand.
AAAATTGATATTACTTTTTTCAGCTTCAATCAATTATTTCTACTGCCAATACATGGCAACTTTTAAAGTTTCGAAATACCGACGATATTATGAAATTGCTAATAAAAATGCTTTGAAATCTGCTTATCTGATATTACATTTGCTTCTCGTTTGTCGGTCATTCTAATATAAGTTGATAACATATTAAACTTGTTTGATCATCTATTCAAACTTCTCGTTTCATTGTAATAGAATAACTTTAACATATAAGCTCTATAATCCTTTCTGTGATAATAGTTTTTTTTAAATGGCTGATATTTTCTCTAAGTTTGAAAATTTGAATTAACGATAACGGAATAAACATCAGAGATTTTTCCGGCATTCATTTAATATTGCTTTGTGAACTCTTTGTGTCAGCTTTTCTTCTGATTTGAAAAATGAAAAATCACTTTTCTAGCCTCGTTGCTTTAAATTTAACATTACAATTTACTTATTCTCGTAGTTAAACAAAAATTACTTATTGTTTTGAAAGAACGCAGCAAATATTATTCACTGTTTTATGTTTAATAGAAAGTGTTTTTCTAGGCCAGAAAAGGTATAATAATTAGACTAGTCTTATGACTGAACGAGTATAATTATCTTTTCTGCTAATTACAGGACAATCAATAATAGTGAAGGAAAAAAGGGAATGTTTCAGGGTAAGTAATTAACGAAGGAACGAAAATGTTTTAGGGCTTGAAAAATCTGGGAATGAGAAGAAAATTCCAATCGTACAAATTTTTCTATCAGATGTTATTACGAAAGCTTATCGAATGCGCGGATGTTAGAAATACTGTACTTCATCATTTTAATAATTATTGTGATAATATGGAGAAAAATTTTTAGAGAATAATGTAAGTTTTGTTTGTAGTTGAACTTTGAAGAATGACTTTTGCTTTATTATTTAAGAATTCGAGAAGTGATAATTTATGCTTCTTTAATATTTGAAAAATGATTACTTATGCTTCTTCAATACTTTAGGAATTTCAAAAATGATAATTTATGCTTCTTTAATATTCAAGAATTTTCAAAAGATAACTTATGTTTTTCCCAATCATTTTCTGATTATCTTTCGGAGATCAATTTGATATATTTATTTTTTATTCGTAATAATCATAGAATAATAGTGAAAGTTATATCAATTTTGCGTTTTTATTTCGTTTAATATTACGAAATAATACATTTATTTTTTTACTTGAAAAATAGATCATAATTTTAGCATTTCAAATTAAGATAAGAAATAAACGAAATCAGAATAATAAATAATATATACTTATCGCCTAAAAGCCATCTAAACAGGAACACAGGGGTAATATGAATGAAACAGCATAATACTGAAAAGCTAGTTAATGTGATATCAATTAAACTTGAATATAGTAAATTTGGAAGAAGATATAATTAAGAAATAGTGATGTATAACTGATAGTAATACTGACAATAAAGAAGAGAAAAAGAAATAGTTAATTAATGACTTAATTAAATTGAAATTATTAGTGATCTTCGCTGTAATAAGCAAGGATTACTAGCGCTTTTTTGTCTCTTATTAGAATAGAATTTTATACAATTTTTTTCACTGATTCTGCAATAGGAATGCATTCTTTTTTAAGCTTTGAATATTGACAGTTAAAAATTCATGTCTCAATCATTGAAGGTGAAGTGAATTAGGTTAAAAGTTCTAAGCAAATGATATTCTAAAAACAATTTTCTAAGTTTGATTCATTCTCACTTAGTGCTGAAATAGTGTTGATTAAATTTTGATATATTCAAAATACCGTAGAATATTAAGTTCAATAAATCATCAGAGCTGTAAACTTCAAATATCCTGCACAGCTTGCAATAACATCCACTAATCTTTGGCTTAGAATTCTTTTCATTAAAAACAGATCATGAAAGAAATAATAAAAGATTAGAAAGTGATGGTGGAGAGTGCATAATAGGTTAAAAGCGAACATTTTGCTCACTGATCAGATGAAATGTTTATTGTAATCGACGATAATATAAAGTTCTGCATGGTAGTAACATTGCTATGAATTTTATAAATTTATTCAATGAATATTAATTGCTAAAAAATTCGTTTCATTTTTAGCGATATTAAAAGACTTCATAAGTAAAAAAGAAACTATGCGTATCGTTAAAAACAAAATTATAATATTGATCATTTATTTGAATTTATCACACTTATAATTATTTTTTTGCCGGTTTAATGACATTAAAGCAGTCATTATGAATAAGCCATTTTCCGTTCACTTTCTTCCAGATTTGCAAGTAGGCACCGGATTCTGGCCCACGTGTACCACTTAGATGATAACTGCCACGTTCGAATGCCCAATCACCACTACCATTTACTTCTTCTGTTATTATCTGAAAATGATGAGAATACAGAGTGATACAGAAAGAACACGATGCTCAGGTAACGTTATTTTGAAATTCTACTGTTTTAAAATTCTGTCAACTTTTTTAGAATTTAACATCTACATATGCTTTTTACATTTCATTTTTGGGGATAGATAAAAAATACTTCTTTCATATTGTCAAATTCAAAAATTTTCTGAAATTCCAAAATTTTTTTGGAAAAATTTCAAAATTTTTCTGTAAATGCCTGAAACAGAATGAGTTGATTTCAGATTGGAAAATTCATAAATCCATTCGAGGCATAAATTTGAAAAAATCTACCTGGCAACTTTTAACACCTTCCGACATATCCTGTTTAAAGTACGACTCAATCCCTAAAATATAAAATGTGATTCAATAAATCTGATCACATATTTCTTCTCAGGGTTTTCAGAACATTTATTACTTCATCAAAAATGTTCAACGACCACGATTGGGTTCTTTTGTGAAAGTAGAAATAACTACCGAACAGTCAGAAACTAAATTTTTGGTTAGTTATTTACTTTATTGATGCAGAATTTTCCGAGCTAGATATTTCCAACTTTCAAACATTTGAAATTCAGCCTTCCTCATTGGTCAAATAAAAGTACCTGCTCGTCCTTTAACCGGATCAATGCCATTGGGCATGAAATAACCTTCCGGATCATACAATGCAGCAGCACCAGCTGCATCGCCTGAATTGAATGCTTTCATGAATTCTGCCTGACGTGACTTGATTTCTTGGAATAGGACTGAAATTTAAAGAACCTTTTTAGTTAATCGGATGATTTAAAAAAGATAAAGTTCCCCGTATAATTTATAACAATACCGGGCATGTCGAAACATTCGCTACAATTTCAGTTCTAGGCATATACTACTTCATTAAAAACAGTTAAATTTCATTCCTCTAAAAAAAATTCGCGATCTTAAATCTTTAATTTATTTGATTGATAATGATAGAAGATATGGAAAGTACTGGACTATAAAGAATCAAAAATGTTGTACTACCAAAAACGCTATAATTAATTTTCATTGAACAGGATTTCGATTTCTCAATTTAACTCTCCAATGATTCAGCTCTTAGCAAAATTCAATTCAAAGATAATTATGATATTAAATTTTGATGTAATAAAAAAGTCTATTGTTCATTAATTCAATTTAATTTTGTTTAAAATAATTTGAAAATATTTGAAAGAATGGAAGTAATATGATGATTATGGATAAGCATTTTAAATTAAAATTAATAATTCAAAGATTTTTATTCCAAAAAAAGATAAAAGGATGTGCTATGCCACAAAAGCAGACAAAAAATTCCATTACCCGGGTTTAGATTGTTGAGAATAATAGAACTGAGCGGTATATCACGAAAGAAGTTCATTGTGCATGAAAGGAAAACTAAGCAAAATGATATTGCCACATACCACTCATATTGATGATGCTATCGGTGATAGGAATGCTTCAGGAACTCTCCAGAAGAAAGCGAAGTGGACAACAACTAAGGAAGCAAAACTAGACGTTTTATTTGAAGTGGATTGCTTATGACAGCTTTTCTCCGCCTCTTCAACAACTAATATATTCACTGCGGTATAAAAAATCGGATGAAATTGAGTTTTTACAATCTGGAAAAGTGGGATTTATGCTGAGTAGGCTTAGCGGTAACAGTAGATATAACTTATCATTCCTTGACGCTTTCAATAGCTTACTTCGATCACTTCGGCTTATTTATTTATGAAGCAAATACTGAAAAAAATAATTATACTTTGTGCTATACCTAAAAAGAAAATTGTTCTTGTGTTTACATACTAAGTTCATTATCACAAGATTTGAGCATTAAGCCTCATCAGCAGCTATGGTGATATATCACTTTGACAACCTCATTTTCTTCGTTTGCCATATTTGCCTATAAACAAGCACTATTTATTCCTTTATAAATTCTCTCTTCTTTTCTTTTCTAACTTATCAGCATTTAATAGCATATGTAGCTCTACTTTATAAAAAAATGAGAGAATTTTATGTCGCGTAATTATAACGTTTACAATTTCAGCTCGAAAAATTTGTCCTTGAATAAAATTACAAAAACGGCAATCGACACTTCCAACTAATTGTTTATTTCCATTCTAAAAGAAATTTTCAAAAAAACAAATTCTTTCATCTACTCTGATAACAAATACATTAAACTTTTTCATGAATATCATTTATTGGAATAAAGACTATTATATGTTGATATCCAAACAATTTTACATATACCAGATTGTAAGCACACAAATTCCATTAAACGAAATGAATTAAGGGGAGAAATGCATTCTTTTTCCGGTTAACATAATAAAAATAATCTTCCTGAGAAGGATTCAAAATAACAACTAGTGAACATTTTGTCTTATCAATGTGTTATTTATAAATAGTAAAATAAAAATATGTTACGTACACTAAATAAATACTGACATGGCACAATAACAAACAGTTTACGTATTTCTTTCCATTTTAAACAAAATTAAGTGAACACAAGAAAAGTGGATATAATGTAGCTATAGATTTTTTTAAGCATGAATATCTACAAGTCAAAGGAGAAAAGATGATTCGCTTTACAAAATTTTCTTTACTGAACTATATTTCTAAATAAAAGAACCCTGATTTCCAATTTATTATTGAAATAAATTGAAAACTAACTACGCTGTCTTATCTTTACTGGTGGTCTATTGTGTATGCTAAATAAGCGAAAAGTTAATTCGATAATCAAGACGACCAGAAATAACCAAAATGGCATTGCCAGCCAGAACACCGGAACCATCCCAAATTTTAATCGAATATAAAGCAGTATTTCGAAAATAACTTTGAAGACCAGTAACGCTGAAAATATTCTTGATTTTGGGTATAATTTTTTTCTACATATCTTTAAAGTTCTATCGCGATTTTAAGAAATATTGATAACTAATCGAAAAGAGAATAAAATGATATGCCATAATTTTGAAGTTATAAGACCAAACTTACTTTCAGCTGAATATTGCTGCTTTTAGTACAAAATGAAACAATCATGCAATGGTGATGGTGATTTATTGATTTAAGATTTGCAAAGTTATCAGCAGTTAAAAATAAATGAAATTACCAAACGCAACAGCAGAGACTCGTTTTTCTAGTGGGTAAACGTATGCTGCCACCTGATATGGTGCATTCATATCGTATTGCCTCCTTCCCACACCACAAATTTGATAGTGGCGCATTATTCTGATCACTGAGGTGGACAAAAAAATGATGTCAAAAAATCCTAAAATCACAAAAAATATCGACGGCTCTCCATCCAGACCACCATCCTGAAAATTTTGAATTTAATTTCACACAGAATCTTTGAGTACTGCTTAAAATTATTTAAAGTGCAGCGAAATAATGAATTAGAAGCAAAAACTAACCAGGTAAACAACTAGAAAGACAAGGGCGAGCAAGAGCAACAACCATAAGAACAGCGCTTTGTGACCCGTACCCATACAACCCGTCGAAAACCACAGATTCATAAAAACAAATTTATACCGAATATATCACACATTAAATAAATAAATAGTGAGCCCAGAAATCATAGTAAGACATCACAGTAATTTTATTGTATATTTCTAATGAAAATGATATTATCGATCAAAGTTGATTTTTTCGAAATAATCCTTTCAGTGCGTATTCCGAAATCTGTTTCTGCACTCAGGTAAGAATATTTAGATATAAATATGCATTAAAGATATTCAACAAGGTTTTTCAAAAAACGAATGGTAAGATGTAAATTTCTTTAACTGCTTGCATCAAGCCTGTAACGCTACGATGGTGTTGCTGCAAAAAAAAAAAATAGTTTGCTCAAATCCAGTAATAATGTTTAAATAGTAAACCCTGAATCACCTCTACTTTATATTATGCTTTTGAAGTTGATAAGACTGGCAGTATCAACTTCTACAGAGCATGTTATCAAATTTGGAGAAATCTTTGTCAACACAACGCAACCCAAGTATGAATGCAGAACCAAACGAGATGGTCTGTAAAATAAAGTAAAGTCTGCAATACATTCAAAATTGGAACGAAATTTAAGCATAACGAGTGGAACATATAAGTCTATAACCGCTAACCTGCTGAGATATTTGTAAATAACATTATTAGATCACCATAATATAAGGCTAAGTTAATTCCCAAAAACATTAGCAGCTTTGCCCTCATACTATGTAGCATTATTGAAATAAATAAAATAAAAGATATGAGAAATGACTGACGCGAAACAAAGGCTATATGAAAATGAAAACCCCTATACATGCAGCCCCCAAAACTACTATTTCATCAATGCCTCTTAGGATCTGATGGCCGCTTAAACCGATGATATAATATTCAGAATTATCTTTGCTCTTTGCATAACACTCCGTATCATTTCTGTTAAATTGTATCTTAAAACACCTCTTAAACTTCCTTGTCACAAAGCGGTTAACCGTCTTTCAATAACAGCGGTATATATAAGTAAAAAAAAATGGAATAGATAAGGAAGGTGAATACGAGTTAAAGTTCACCATTACTTGTTCTCTGAATCTCTTTTATTTTACAGTCATTAGCAACTACGAAAAGAGAAAGAAACGAAAAAGAAACAGAAAGCATACAAATAACATGATGAAAGATGAAATTTTAACATGAAAATCGTTCTGTAGACATCCAAACAGTGTATTCAAATTCTGAACAAAAAAAGCTATAATCAGAAACTGATAGGTGAAAAATTTTCTTGAGAAGAAAATATATATACATAAATGTATACGAACATGTATACGTGCAAGCTTTAAACAAAATCCATTTAATAAATTGACACGATAACATATGAAGTTACATATTCTGAATTGATAAATTCTTCCCTTCAAATAAAAATTATAGTTGAATAATTTCGGCATAATCGGTATTTAGCAATTATCATAAATAGAGTTTGAAGAGAATAGCAATAAAAGAAATGTACATATATTGTGAAAATTATTTCTAAGAAATTTCGGCATGTGCACTTATCTTTTTGCTATATGTGCGCAGTGACACAAATTAAATCGGTTAAATTTTTTAGAAATAATTTTCACTTTTAGCTAAAAAGATATTTCGCAAAGATCTTATCAAAACATAAGATAGACGAACTCTAATTTTATGTAAGAATGACCTCCAGTTAACTATAATAAATAATTGATACTTTATTCGCTAGTTTCAAAATAGCTTTGTATTTTTTTTTGGCTATATGAAAAGTATGTTGGTTAGTTTCAGAAATCGTAAACCCGTAATGGAGGAGACAACACTGAAACTAAGAGTTATGCTGCTGAATAAATTGTATAATCACGTCTCTTCAGATAATTTTCATCGATCACGTCTCCGGCAGCATGCATACTGTTTCAAGATGAAATCAATGGAACATGATCAATGCCGAGCCGCATTATTTTAGGTCTATTTGCTCATCTTCCACAAGAGTTCCATTCGAAGCGAAACATTCATATTCGTGTGAAACTTCTGTCGTTATCTGGAAATTGCATCAGATCTGTTTACCATCACATTTTAATAAAAGATAACTAGAATACAAACAATGAGATTTTTATGATGAAAGCTTCCATGATAATCTGAAAACTATTTTATAAAACTTCGTTACCAAACGGTAGTAAGGGTTAAAAAAACTATATGCTAAAATTCATAAATTATTAAAATGAAAAAGAAAGCCATTGATTTGAACCGCTCGAAGTATTTACTCAAAAATTGTTCAAACTCAACGTTTTGAAATGTTATCTATCGTCTTCGTTGAATTTTCAGCGACAAACAAATCAAAAACGGAAAAATATGATTATTATCATTTGCCGGCAACAATTTTGAATTAATTCTTTGTTGGAAGCAAAAAAATTTCGAAATCTTCCGTAATTTATAGTTCCTTTCGCCAGTTTCGGAAAACCTTATATAATTAATTATATATTAGTTACCGGCGTACTTTTTTGTACCAATTTTCGTAGTTTTCGAACACTTACTAGCGGAGTTTGGCACCTACTAGCGAAGTTTAACACCATCGAATTATTGACATCCAAGGAACTTGCACGTGAATGACTTGAACTGCCTATTGACACTTCTGAATATTTTCACTCCGCCATAAGCTTAACCTGAAAATTTGCTGTTCATCTACTAGTATTAAATCCATCACCTTATGTTATAAACCCGACATCCTCAATTGTTTTTTTATTTGATAAATGTTGCTTTCTAATACAAAAAGAATTTAAATTTCCTTTTGAATTGTCTATAACTCCTGATTTTCTAGCAAACTCAAAATTCTGCTGAACTACGGAATCATTATAAATATATCAGTCACAATATTTGGAATTTACAGTGATATTTCAATAATATCTCCAATATTTTCAATAAACTACTCAGAATTCTAAAACTAGCGGCTCATTGTAGCACATTGTCACCATTCGTAAGTTTGATGCATAGGTCAGCTAGAGTTCCTTATCCCCGAATTTTTTTAAGATTCAAAACAGAAAAAAGTATAAAAAAATCCCTTCGAGACTTTTCTCCCAATGAGTTTGTTATGAGATGAGAAAAATCTCAAGAAATTACCTGGATTTGCTGCCCAACAAATGTGTCCATTTGTGGAGATCAAAGAGGTTCTTACGTACATAAATAGATGAGAGGAAGAGACTTGCGAAAAGTACCCACAAGTCAAAGGTCGTGAATCTAAGATTTAGGCTTGATCACTTGAAAAGTCTACAATTTTATTTAGATTTCCATCTCTGAACGCCAATTCTTTCAATCTCTCTTCGCAACTTTTTCGAATGGGAAAGAGAATTGGAGGACAGTAAACAGGAAACAAGGATGGAAGCGAGGAGGAACGGTCAGCAAAACAATATAAAAAAACGAGAAGGATCATCATCGACATTATCAAGTCGCACTGCATCATGGCTGATAAACACCCTTTGAGAATTCGATATGTTTGCCTTACTGACAGTAGAGGCTCCCTGCCAGCAAACAACCGTTTACGTCTTTTTTCTTTGCATTTCAGATTTCGCGGTTGACCGTTGCGACGCATTCAGATTGGTTTTCAGTTTGAAATGTTGCGTTTGGCGGGAGGGTATTTGCACGTTATTAGAGCCAGGTTGGTGGTGGCAGTATCGTGGTAGTTACTAACTGATCATCTTGAGGTGGTCAATTTGTTACGAATAGGTAGTGGTTTTTGTTCTGAGAGGCAATGAATTGATAACGTACGAAAATAAACATTACTGACTCATCATCGGTACACCAATTATGTAAATTGGAGTAACGAAATCTCTTTCTTCACGCTGTACCTTCATTTCTCCCACCTTCAGAAACTTTCTTGAAATACACAATTTATGCTGTTTCGAAATAATTTTTCTATATACTTTTACTGCGTTGAAATTGCTTTTCAATTGAAACAAGGCCCGAAATCTGCTAGATTCAATGAAAAGCAAAGAGGATACTTATTTATGGATGAGTATTCTTATGTACGATAGTAGAATTGTGTAGGTTAATATTAAAAAAAATAAATTAATTAATAAAAAATTGAATTCTAGTCTGATACATTTTACATATTTTTGCTATGACGAACAAGTTTTGGAATGAAATTCGAATTTTTCCTTTTCCTATCGTGATTTAATTTGGATAGTTGAACAAGAGAAGTTTATTCATTCAATTTAATCAAACTTGTGCTTCAATTATTGTCAGTATTAATTGAATTAAGATATTGTTGCGATCGAGATGATTGATTATGTGAAAAATAGTTAGAATTTCGTGCTAAACGCGTTTGTAAAACTAACTGGATATTCCAAGTTGTAGAGTTCAAGGTCGAGAAAGTAAGGTCACAAACAGGAGTTGTTAAGCAAAGATTTTCAAAAGATTTCTGAATTTTAAATTTGTAGTTGATTATAATGTCAAAAACCGAATAATAATCCTTTGATTGTAAAACTATGCTTGTTGAATTAATCGATGAAAAAAGAATTATGGGAAATAAATATCATGAGCAGCTATGAATATGCGATCGATTCATATTGTAGAAAAAAAAATGAATCTACAAATGAAAATTCTTTGAGTTGATGTTTTATATTATTTTGAGCAGCATATCATGATAAATCATTTATTTTCAGTTGTTATGGAGTATCTTCTGGATTCCTATGTGTTTCATTATTTTCCATTCACAATATGTCCAAATACGAGGAAGAATATCGTATCAGTGGTGATAAAAATTGTTACAGTTAGCCTTCCTCGTTTTTTCCATTTCATCACATTAGTTCTCTACTTAGATTTAGAAGTAGATTACTTTTCATTTGTGAGGCTTCATTTCGAAAAATTAACCTAAGTAGCCTAGTATTGCTTTTAAGTTTGTTGCCCTTAGTTTTCTAGCAGCTCGTGACTTTTAATGTGGAAGATTTCTCATACAATTTTCGTAGATGAACTTTACCTGATTATAAAAAATTCTTCAAAGATAGTTTTTCTTGTGTTTTCTGATTTGCGTAGATACAGATAGGGATTCGACTTAATTTCATCACAAATTTCGCTTGCGGGTGTTTGTAATTGATACTCTCTATGAAACTATGAAACTTCGGATAGATTCACTGTGCTCTAGATATTCTCTTTTGATTTTTTTAAATGTGTTTCTAAGACTCAAGAGAGAGATTTTAAAAAATGAAAGGAAGCATTTCTAAATTCTTTAATTTTTCCTGTTTTTCAATGTATTTACAGATGGCGGATTGGTTATGTAAAACTCGAGAATTGCAGCCGTTCATAGAAAATCACCCAACGTTGTTTATATCAGAATTCATATATTCAATGCTTTGTTTGTTGTCGCTTTTCTGTGGTAATATTTTATTATGTAATTTGCTGAAATAATTAGAAAGAAAGTTCCAAAAGAAATTAAAAAAAGTTTTATCAACATTAGTTTCCTTACTGGATATTTATTTTAATCAACTGAATTGAAAGCTTCAGTAAGACTGCTAAAAAACGTTCACAGAAAATTTTTAAAAATTCAAGCTTTTCGTAATGGTTCACGTTATGTGTATACATGGATTGGCATTTATTTATTGGCTTTCTTTACTGAAAGTATGAAGTATGTCGATAAAAGCATGAACGCTGTATTCTATAGTCAAACATTGTTAACATTCATGGGAATGCATACTCCTCTTTATTTGTTATGCGGTATCTATCACACACTGTTCTATACTTCATATGTTATAGTGAAAAGGTAAAATTCTTATGTTTCTTTTGCTACTTCAGTTCAAGTTTGATTTTAAAATGATTTTTGGTGTCTTTAAGACACTGTTTTTTTATATGGAAGCGGAATTCACTACACTGCAACATGAATCTATTTTCTCTGTTTAGTATTCAACTCTTTACAGGATTCGTTTGAAGTGGTGGGGTGAAGCTGCAGCAAACGGTCTTCTAGCACTCTTGTTGTCGTTACCCTTACAAGTGATGGGTACAAAATTGCTTTGGTGGCAGTGGTATGATGGTGACCCACGTCTCATAAGCACGTACGCTTACTTGTATTTTTTGTAATGTTCATTTTTCAAATAGTAATCTCAAATTTTCTATTACATTAGTCATCAAAAAATATTTTAAAGAGCACCATCAAAATACTGGCCATTTAGAGAACTGTTTCGATGTATATTGCTTGTCACTGCTCACTTTTCCAGATTTTATTCTGTACCACTTGTTGCGTTGGCGTGGTATGCAATACTAGGAACATCATTCAATGTCAGTTTATACTTATTTCGGAAAGGATTTCTTTGTGAAAAATATCACTGGAAAAGGTCTTATATATTTTCTTATTTTTAAATGCTTGTGATTAATCCATGCATTTTTAGATTGTTCAGAAATTTTAGTTCTTTAGTTGTATGATGTGTCTATATTTTTGTATACAGTGATGATGAAGGCTTATTGATTTTATAATTATTAAAACCTTATGTAAATTAGAAGATATGTGTTACAGATGTGAAACTGTTTGTCAGCCTTTCAACGCTTGTATAGTTTCTAGAAAATAAAGAGAATTTTCAGATTTGCTGCTGAATTCTTATGTGTAGTTGGTGCAGCTTTATTTACCCTTTGCCTTGCTGCATTGCAGTACACAATTTTCTTTCACATCCTACGTGATATTTTCCAGGTAACAAATTTTTTTTGTGTGAATTTGTTTTTGCTCGTTTGAGTTATAATTTCTCAAGTGCGTAATTACTCCTTTTTAGATTCATTCCGTCTTTTCATTGGCACTTCTCCTCATTGTATATGCAGCTACAGCATTTAAAGCACTACTTAGTTCTAGAATGGAATATAACTTGCATGATGGAGGTCTGAAATTTGCATTGCACATTATATGGATTTCTTTTAAAATTTTAAATTGTTGCTGCCATTTTATACTGTAGAAGTCATGACGATAATGAAGTGAGAAAGTTAATTTTAAGGGAAATTTTCCTCGTTTACTTAGCTGACGTGACACAGAAATGTACATAAGATTTCATTGGTGTTAGTTGCACTGTCTAATTACGCCAAATAAAATTCAGAAGAAAAATGTCAGTTGATTAAAGCTCCATTGAATGATAAACTCGTTGACGTATTGGTCGAAATCGCAATTGTGGCAGTTCATTTCTCGCTTCACATGTTATTGGCAGCGTTTAGTTCCCCTGAAAACATCGTTTCAGAAGGTATGCATCAGGCAATCGGTCCGTGTGATGAAGTGGAACAAATTTTTTCACCTTTTGGTTTGGTATGATTTTAATTTACATGCTTCTTATGCATTTATAATCTGTTGCATATAATTGACTACCAGAAAAGCTGGCTTTACTGATTTTATCGATCTTTAATGAATTCCAATCAGGATGAAATCGCGAAGTTTTTATATTTATATATTTTTATATGTTAAAGTTCTATTAACTTACTTGATTAATTAACTTTTGTTTGAGATTTCTTACCGCAAGAAATATTTCTGCATAAAAGAACAACAGCAGAAGCTATTCGATTTTCATTGTATTCCCGGTGGACAATTACCGGAAACAGTGGGCGGTGAACCTTTGGAGTACTACGCAATCTGTGGCAAAAATTTCGAGCATCGAACAGAATATATTGCTTTCATATGGTTCATCTTATTGGGTTTAATAAGAAAGATTCTGTGATTCATTTGGTAGAAAATAAAGGCATTTAGATTACTAATGAAGTAAGTTAGCAAATAAATCAATTGACTAATGCTATCAAGTTCAATTTTTCTTTTGCTCCGTAATCAAAATATTTAACTTATGAAATTTTAATTCGATATTGTTCTTTATTTATAGGATATACTGTGTCACGGTCCTTTTCATAATCTATTATGTCACACTTTCTTGTGTAGCTAAGGTACTTTTTATTCTTTCCTATTCCAAAGGTATTTTGAGAGTTATTTGCAGTGTTGGTTTTGCTTACTCTAAAATCTTTGCAAAATTTCTTACGACTGTTTTTGCAGATCAATAAATTAAAAGCGTGTTCTTGCACCAAAATTACACAGCACAACGGCTACAGGTACGGGTTTGCATCACCGAAAGACTCATGTGAAAAAAGGTTCAAGAATGATGGAATTTCGCAACGAGCCTTGGATGACGTCAAACTTCGGCATCGGTCAAATATGCTAAATCGCTATGGTAAAAAATCGCGTTTGCCCACACCTACCCGTCTTTCGAGTTATCTCTCAAAGTCTTCTGCATGAGCTGCGCAGATAGTTGTCCTGATATTATTGTTTAATAGATCTCGCTTAACATCGTTGGTTTTTCCTGTTTTTTATTGAAAATTTGAAAAATTGATGGAACAGACTTCGTTACAAATAACGAAGAATTCGGATTTAGCTATGCAGACTATTTTATGTATTGCAATGTCCTTTCTGTATACAAATGCATTGCTATGAAAAGTAATGCTTTCGAAATCGTATCATTCTAGCCTGAATTATGCGACTATTCTGGCTCATTGTAGTTTCCTTATGTTTTTATTCAGTCTTTTCAGTAATCAAGCCATTTGTTCAATTATCGACTGTGCATCGTTTCGGGAATGTGTTGTAACTCTATTTTAATTTCACTTTATGTTGTTTTAGAATTTATTGATATCTGATATCATATGAAATATATTTGGAGAAATTTCACCTTACGATCTGATTTTAGTGTTCTTTATTTAACCCATAAATGATATTTGTTTGGGTGCATTAATGTTTTTATTCTTTGCTTTAGAAGTTGAACCGATAAGGTTGTAATTTGAATAAAGTTTTATTTGTTTTAAATTTTATGATTTCATTGAGGGATTTTTGCTATCTTTTTTACTTGAGGCTAATAAGTTTGCTGATTTTTAACTCTCGTTGTCGTAATTTTAATAATGATTTTATAAATAATTAGGGATCACAAATTGTAATTTGAAATCTCAGTCGCAGTTGCCTATTTTCAGGTTATTTCGGATAACATGCTGCCGGATATCACTCGGGCAGAATTATGTTCTAAGAACGGTGCAACGCTGGTAAGCACTATTTATATGTTTCTATGAACGCTGCAGCACTGATAAAGCACTATTTATGTGTAGTCAAAATATGAGAAGTCACAATATAGTGCATATTACCATTAATGCATGATAATATTTAGAGAAGTGAGTTGCATAAAAGGCAATTGGAAAAAAAAACAAAGTTATTAAGAAGCTACAAAACTGTCCAGTTAGATTGTTAAGTAGAAATTTTACGGTTCAATATTTTCATTCTTTCATGAAATGTTTTGTTTCAACACTTTCTGGAAGTCTACGTTTGTTTCGTCAAAATTAACTATAAATTTCTCATTATACATTTGTTAAGTTTGGCAAGTATCGAGCTCGTCTTTTAAATGCTTCTGAAGTACCTGTAGTCAACAGTATGTCATGGATGATGGGAAAGGACGTCGTGATAATCGATCGCCTTTTAAAATCTGATTACGAAGATTCTTCGGCAAGTTTCGTATGTTGTTAACATGAATGTATCTGAGTTTGGCTATGAAGTTTTATTAATGAGTCTTGTCGGGATGTGCATTTGGTATAAGCATAAATGTGAATATCAGAATATATAGAGGCTATGGAAACTATGTGATAAAAAGATTCTGTCAAGTTACTGAATTTACTATTTTGTCGAGTTTAACCTTTAAATTTCGCAGTATTTTTTTAACTCGAGAGGATGAAATTTAACGTACCATATTTTGTTTCCAAGAGTTTTGATTGTGATGAATTTCCTAGTGTTCGTTTATGCAGGATAGAAACACCCTGTCAGAATCCAAAGATCGAGCGCAGGACTTTGAAGAATCGAGTTCTCTAAGCAACTCGGAACTTGGCACTTCACCTTTAAAATATGAATTTTTAAGTTTGTCGAAGTTGCAGGTTGTTGTTTATTTTTATTTTTTAGGGTTTAATTTATAAATGTATGTGTAAAGATCACTTTTCTTCATTCTATCGTTAGCGAATTTTCAAAATTGAAACTACCACACTTTGATATATAAAATTTTTTACTTCTAGATTATTAGGATTTGGGTAATTCGTAGAGTTTCTATTGCTTAATTTGCTATTGTTATGTTCAAAATTATAAATAAAATTTTGCGTCGATACATCCCAAGATTACAAATATTAGGCAAGGAATACACCAAAAATTTTGATCGATGAATGCTATTATTCTGTTGCAATGAAACAGTTTGCTCTATCTTCGTTGAAAACATCAGAAGCTCGATCTCTTGCTGGCACGTATGTTATGCCTAACTGATAATAATTCATAATATGATAGTTTGCGTATATTTGCATTTTTGAACACGCTAGAAGATTTTAATAGTAAGAAATATTTAAATTTAGATTTGTCATCAATGGAGTTCCATTTGATGTGGAAACGGTCTCAAATCCAATTGTTTGGATTTTTTGTAATACAAATGATTATCTTTGCACATGTTTGTTAGGTATATGCAAAACAGATGATGGCACTGCGACGTACCATGTTCGAAGATTGCGTAAGTTTTTTTCTAGTTTGTTCTTATGATAGACTGTGATGAATATCAGTAATGGATTTTTTTTTTTGGGAATTTTGTGGGCTCATTGCAGCGTAAGGAAATAATATATCGAAATGTATATTGGTCCTGGCGCACTTTATATTATTCTCTACCAACTGCTAATCGATATCGTTAGTCGCATGAGAAAAATAGTGTAAGATGAATTTTTCAGCGCAAAATTACACAGGTACCGTCAAATTTCTGGCGAATTACATGGAACGCTTTTATGATTCTTATAAGGTGAGCTTGTCGTTTGTTTTCAGAGCCTTAAAGGTATGAATCTGCAAAAAATATCTTCAGAATCATGTAAGGTTTTACTGTTTTTTGCTTGAGAATTTTTTCTCCTCGAACAACTGCTGACATAATTTCTTTGTAATCATTAATGTAATCATGGCATTAGCTATTGTTATCAAGAGTGGTGATATGCTTTGGAACAACTTTATTTCGTTCTGCTTAAATTGTATATACGTTTAGGCCTCTCCAGACATAGCTTATTGCATGTATGATGTTGTTCCGAAAATGGTCACCACCGACCGAGACAACCAAAACAAAGTCTCTGGATTTGTAGAACTTCATGTATCATGGACACTTGCAAACAGGAATCATTGCTCCGATGAAATACTTTCGAAACCAGTTCCGTCAGCTTCTGTTATTGCTGTATGTTCCAATTTTTGTAGCTAAAAAACGTTAATATTAGTATATAACTTAATCTTTAATTGCCATAATAATGGTTCCAGAACTCTTTTGAAGAGGAAATTTGTGATACTTTTTAGATGTTTACAAACATATTATGCGCTTTTATAGGTTTTTTCTTTTCATACAGGGTAGTTTTGTGTCCAAAAATATAAAATTCACTTGCAGAAGATATTACCAGGTTGGCTTGATGTACGCTTACCTCATCTTAGTCTGGCTGGTGAGTTGGAACTGGTGTTAACCCTAGGACGTGCATTGCGAACCGGTGAAGTGACTTGGCCAAATGTGGATTTTGGTCGATTGCATGAGGATGAGAAGCTTATGAAATCTGCGTTACAATCTCTTCTTAATCAAACTTCAACTTTTCTCAGAAGTATGTTAAAGTGTCTATGATTTGTGCAAAAAAAAATTCTGTTGGACTAAAAATCCATTGAATTTGATGGAAAGCGATGATTGGATGAAATAAATTTGATTATCGAAATTCATTTTGAACTTTACAAGCCAGTAAGCTTGAATCAAGTTATGGGTTATTTAAGAGAAGACTGAATGTTTTCATTGCAGATAAAAAAAATTTAGAAGAAAATGTTCCATTGGATGTACCTCACGATTTCACAGAAGAACTGTGGCTCATATTGCACTACTGCCATTCAAATCAAGACCTCATTAAAGCTTTACGATATGTTTTTGATGCTTTAAAAGCAGGATATAAAAATACTTTGGTTAGTTTTTCTTGTTTCTTCTGTTAATTTTTTGGCATTTAACTGTATAAAACGATAACTGGTTGTGACTGCAAATTGTTCTATGAAGAAATAAGGAATTTATGCAGATTTTAGATACTTACAAATAATAAATGTACGATGGCGCGTTTATTGCGCGACGCATGCACCAACGACTTGCTGTTACCACGTTTAGAGGGTCTTACACCGATACAAATTTATTTGGAAATGGGTCTGGAGCGTTTACGAAGAGCTTGCATGGATGAATTTTTAAATAAGGGTTACTCTTTATGCTTTTTATTCGACAAACCCTTACGATCAGTACAGAGATGCAATCTTTGAAATTCTTTAATTTCAATTAATTTCAATTTTCTCACAGAGTATTTCGGATCTGTTGCTGAAATTGATGCAGTTTTTGATTGCTGTGTGGGAAAAGAACCGCAGGATCAGGCTGATGCACTATTCCTCTTCTATAACAGTCTTTTGGTTGTAAATACATGTAAGCAATATCTTAGATTGGATCGCCATCATATAAATATCATTGCAAGGTGAGTTAGGTATTTTGGTGGAATTTGTAGTTAATGCTGTGGAACTTAATGTCTTAAGTAGTTCACTTATTGATGTGACCACTTAGAATGAACTGCACTTCCATTGCTGCTCATTATTTCATGTATAGCTATTTCACTGTTATGTTATAGGCAAGTTCTTGGACAATACAGCAAATTGAATGTATCTCCTACATCTAACGACATAACCGAGGGAATGATGGAAAAAATGATTTATACACTTAATTCTAGACTATCATTTACAGATATCTTCAAACCTGTGCACGAAAAGTAAGCTTTACATCAAAATTTTCATGGAATTTGAAGTTAACGATCTGTAAAGCAGAAGAAAAAAACTATTAGTGTTTCTTCCTTATCACCTCGCGGTAAATGTTTTTATGCTCTGAGATAGGATTCAATGGATATAGCATATAAAATATTACCGATGTTACTAGCCTTGGAAAATATATTTTTGTTGAACAGAAAGATGCCGCAAGATATACAAGTCAATTTATTACCCATAAAACCATAAAATTATCGCTTAATTTGCAGCATACCACTAATTTAAGTTACATATCGTCTTTTTGCAGTAGACTCCCCAAAATTTGGAAATCAGAAATTACAGTTGAAACTACTAACAAACAAAGTTGGATAGCGCGCTGCATGATTCTATGCTCACGTACTACATGGTTACCATTTATCCAAAATCCTGAAATTAAAGATGTTGCATCCGATATGGAAAATAGTGTCGCAGAATTCGACAAGGTTCTTTTTTGTAATTTTGACCCCCAATATTAATTATAATGGTTACCAAGTTGTCTGTCTATCAACTCAGCACGAATATATCATAAAGCATGATGTGTTATTGTCCACCAACTTTTTGAAAGTGGGTAACACTTCTAGTTTTCAATTCTTTCATCTATAGTTAATGAAATCCGATCGTCTTATCCTTTCTTGCTAACATTGCTCTCAAATACTGCATCTTTTTTCTTTCTTGATATATCTTTCAACATCTCCATGAAATTTCTTTCTCATAAATATTGGTGATTTAAACATTTTGGTCGTTCTGTTTTTCCACCCGTCGTTGTGGAAAACATCACACATCATGAATTTATTTTAGTTACTTGTCGGCATTTTTCGTTACAGTAAAGATATGCTTAGAGTTTTACTGACGAGCTTCAGTTTGTTTTTTTCGACCAACTAAAATACTAATTTTTCACTTCCGCTTTTCAGAAAAATGGAAATCAGGCAATGCTGCAAAGTTCCGTGCCAGAGAAGGTAATTTTTTGTTCAAGTGATGAAGAAAAATTAAAACTGGATACAATTCTACGTCATTACGAGATCACTGTTGTTACTGGCAGTTTCATTACGCCATTATCAAAATGTTAATATTTAATACATTATTCTTATTTAATTCCGAGATAAAGGATTATTTATCTCTGATAAGATGAAGAAAATTTTTCAAGTGTAACACTTTAAAGTTCCTTAAACAAAAATCGTGGACATCCGAGATTAGTCAATTTTAACCAGAAATAATATGTCCAAACTACATGATTTGATTGTTGGATTTTACGACGATTTTACGACATTAATGTTAACTCATCGTGGTCATTAAATAACTTAGGTAAAAACAACACTTATAAAACAATTCAATATACTACTATTTAGTTGGTAATGATCAAACTAGCTCATGCAGTGCTTTTTTCGCTATGTAAATAATTTTCACTCATTCATTTCTTCTTTACCACTATTATATCTCAAATTTTATGTTATTGTGAAGCGGCTCAATAAAGATTGAAGTCAGTTTTCATTACTTGTTTGCGATTACCGATCCTCTACGGGTATTTTCATATTGATCGTTTTATGTTTGTCTGGTTTTCTATTTTTTTTGTCATTTTGCCCAAGAATTTACGAACTTATATGAAGCTATTATTATTTCGAACTTAAAGTATGCGCTTGCAAAGATATCAGGCAAAATATTTGCCTCGTAACGCTTGGAACACTCACTATAAATGTTTAGACGATATGTTTGAGTAATAACTTGTCGTTTTATCTTCAGAAGTTATGAAAGGTTGCGACTGGGATGGGCTGCATGAGTACGAAGCACAATTTTTTGGTTTTCTACCAAAAGGATTTACGGATGTTGGTTAGGATTTAACAAGTTTTGTCGATTTTGTGATTTTATTTTGATTGAGGTTTCAATTGTTGATAGTCGCTCCAATATACTGTGTAAGATTGATGTAAGATTTAATTGTTGCTTGGGAACAATTTTAACATTGGAAAACAGTTTACTGGAATGAAGAGAGTTCTGTTATTCGGCATTTTAAAGGATCCAGAAATTAATTTAATTTTCAGAGCATTGTTTCCATTCTGTGGGTTTATTTTCAGTCTATAATTTAATCCTGGAAGAGTGGGCAGAAATTGTTGAGAAGAAAATAATGCCCGACTTGCCTCTTGAAGATATAAGCGGTGAAATGAAGCTGCATTTGAAAATGGAACTTGTCAGTATGATTGGCAAAAACAATATCCTGAACTCGCTCATGAACAAACTAGAGGTTATCTGATTATTTTCTGGAGATGAGGTAAAACTTTTTGGCCGAATGTTATTCTTATTCAATTGTTTTTAATCACTAAGCAACACTTGATCATGAATTGCAGGCTTACACATTGGAATATGTCTTCCGTATACCTGATGAAGTAACACTGCCTGAAGATAGGCCGAATTTAAAAGTTGATAAAGAATGGAATGCAGAAGTCGCTAATAAACGTAGGCAGGGACTCGAACACAATATTATTAAAGTACGTTTTCATAGTCAAAACATGAATGTTATGGAACAGTTTTGAAACTATAACATAAATTCTAATCATGAGAATGGAACATGAGGAAAGACGTTGGCCTTAGTTAATAATTTTCCTTAATTCTGCTTATTTTTAGTTGCGTTTAGCCAACGAATTGTTTGATAAAGAGATCGCAAATAACCTGCAAGCGATACAATTGTGGAAAGCTATGCAAGAGATCAAAGGTGGTAGCAGTTTCGTGAGTAACTAACGGTTTTTCTAAGTAAAATGATGGTAGCTTTGGATTAACCGGCAACTCACTATCTTGATCCAGAAAAACCATAATGCTGGATTGCAGTCGTTATCAGTTTCAAATATGCCATTACGTGTGGTCTCCGACAACAAAAAAGTAAAACTACATTTTCTCATTTAATGGCAAACTAGTCAAATTTAATAATCTTGTATGACCAAACACCCTAAAAGTCCAGAAATGCTCGGAGATCACGAATTATAGAAATTAAAATTAGGATGGTTTTTGTCGTTTTTAAAATTTTCGTTGATTAACTAACTGACTTTAGCTACTGATTAGGAGCAAATCCTGCAGATAAAGAGGAAGAAACTTGGGTGATGAGCCTCAAGACAGCTATTAAGCAGAACTTTTAGAACAAAGAAATCAGTTCTTCAAATCTTTTCAATAAGTTAATTAGATTGTTTCCTCTTCTTCGGCATCTTGCTTAAAGTCTTACATTCCTAAGACTTATACCGTGTTGGGAACCTTTTTTTATTTCGATTTTTTTTTCGCTCTGTTATACCGACCGGAACTTCCCTGATTAATACGATTAAATTCATACATGTCATTATTTACAGTAATTTTGTTTGCACTTTTTTGACTCATATATTTGCCATAGCTAAGGCACCTTTTATAGATCAGCAAATTGATTTTTTACTTCTGATTCAGTAATTGGAAAGTCATTTTTTCACATGCTTGCTTGTCTAATTTTTGAGAGTTATTTTCTGTCGATTACGACGTTAAAGCTCTTTTCACTGCAAAATGAAATATAGAAATAAAATTGTGAATCATTTCAGTTCTCCGTATTATACTGTAACTTAGTAATGCTAAATTATATGGTTAAATTTGGATTTTCAACTAGACAAGCTATTCGCTTGTGTTCGAAAGCACACAAAGCGATTAGTTTATTAAAAATATTTCTGGGAAGAGAATTATCACAGCAGGCTTCCTCCATATTTGCTAAATAGAATAAAATGATGGATGCAGCGAGTATATGTTTCTGTGTTACTTTCCTGGGAACCTAGGCATTAATTAAAAAAGTTTGAGATAAAATGCGTAACCGAATCATAAAAGAATAGACAAATTTAGTTCCATTGGATTAGTAAAGTAGACTTATTCGTAACGGCATTGTTGATCTTGATAATTGAAATATTAACTATGGAAATTACCGGTTCTTATCCGTAGCTTCTTCATTACTTACAACTGAAACGTTATTTTGATTTTGCATATGTATTGCAAAGTCTTACTAAAAGAAGCAAGTAGGAATGTAACTTAAAAAACATCAAAAGCAGTTTTCCATGGCAGCGAAGTGCTGACTAGAAATGAAAAATTATCGGAACGTCGTTTGCTTCTAGTTCTTTAACAAAGGTATTACTGGGAACAATTTCATTCTCTTTTGTATGGCAAAAACAATAATGATTAAATTATGAATTACCAAAAAATAGACATAAGAGGAGAGATACAATTATGAGTCATAAGATGATGTAGAAGTAGTGAAGAATTCTAAAGATAGTCCTGATCTTCACTCGGAAAAATCACTGAAGGGATAATGCACGGAACTCCCATTCAATTTTAAAAATTAATGTGACGAATTCCTTTTCATCAATTATATTGAAAGCAATTTGAGACTTTCTCGTTAACTAAACTTTAGAATTGTATTTTCACCAATTATAGAATTTTATCTTATAATCGCAGGGTAATTGTGTTTGGACCATGGTAATCCGTGATCCGTGATTTCATTCACTCTCGATTGTATTCATGCGAAGAAATGATTCAATGGACTAATAGAAGTGTAAACATCTCGATTTATCCCTTATGATTACACCAAATCCAAGCAATGAGTTCTCCGATGATAGCTAATTTCACAGAATACTATTGCTGTATTGATTTTTAATTATATTATGGAAGGACTTTCGAAATACATTTCTGTGCTTTCATCGACCTTAAATAAAGTAATTTTGATTTCAAAAATGTATTTTTCAAAATATATAAGAGGAGCAGAACCATTTCAAATTCCCCTCTAATGTCACACATGTTGTCATCGGAAACTGAAAGAAGAGAGGCGAATCTAGATGCGTCTCGTAAATTATTGCAGATTTCCAGCAATTTCGTTCTAAACCAGAAAATAAGGAAACAAAAGTTCAGTCTTTGAAGAAAGATAACTCGAAAAAAATGACTCTTACAAAAAAAATGATAACTCAAAATATTACAATTCGAAAAATTATGACTCTTACAAAATGATAACTCAAAAATTTTCTTAAGAACAAAAAGTTCATTCCAAAAATCTCTGGACCTGGGAAGATTCCATGGAGAACGCATCATTAGAGAAAAATTCTGCTGGCAGGCATGAAATTGTCGAAAGATCGATATAATCCGGCACAGCTGCAATGCTTTAGAAGTATATTCAATACACAAGAAATGTTATGAATATACTAACGAAAATCATACTAATCGCTCAGTATAAAAGAATGACACCTGGATTTACAACATCCGAATCAAGTTCTTTTTCTTCTTCTGCCAATATTTGTCCGGGTGGTGTAAGTACAAATGACTCGATGGAATTCAGGAGTGAGCTTGATATCACCATATCTTCATCAATGTCACCAATGTTTTCCATGTAATCTTCATTCAATCCAGTCGCAATACTTGATGAATTCAATGGAATGGTCACCTGAGAAGGCGAAACTGGGATTTGAGATTTCCTTTTCGACTTACTCTTCGCTGAAAGTATTTTGATGTATTCAAATAACTTCAGCAAAACATACAACGACAAAAAAAAATAGTCTCATTCAACCGTATTCGCGTTTTCTACATTATTTTGTCTTTTATAGGATCTAGAATTGGTTACTGCTTCACCATCTTCTTTTTTGTCAAAATGTTATATACAAAAATCAATATGTTGAGCAACAGCAATTTAAAGTTAAACTGCAATAGTTTTGATAATCACTCTGTGAAAGAGTAGAATGTTCCAAAAATATAAATTAGGGATGAGCGGTATGCATGCACTATAAAGTCCTTTTAGTGTATTTGCTTTAGTGAAACTAAATTACTTCTTATAAAAGATCGAGCTAGGAATCCAAAACATAAGCACAAAATGTGGAACTTCACCAACAAGCGTATGTATGAAGTACCTGCGCATGACGGTTTACGAATTCGCTTTTTTTTAAGTGTCTTTGTGATATCATCATTATTAGTTGTCACATTTTCTAAGAGTTCCACAACAAAATAATGCCTTCTTTCCCTCGCCACATCCAACGGCGTACGTCCGAGCTGAAAATTCCACAATATTCCGAATATGAAACAGCAAAATCTGAATATCCTAATATTCCTTTTTTTGTAAACATACTTGATCATTGATCCCACTGTTTGCACCAAACGACAATAATAAATTAACCACATCCAAATGGCCTTCGCGAGCAGCCAGATATAAAGGCGTTTCTCCCTAAAGTTCCAAATAATAAGGATATTATTTAAAAAAAGTTACTAAATGGAGCAACTTGAGGTGTGTAGTCCTCGATCATATAAATCCGCATATCAATGTAATGAATGACAATGACGGGAACAAGTCACATTAAAACAGTTAACCTTGCTGTCTTCCGTGTCCAACTTAAGACCAAATGCGTATAACATTGGTAAAAGATCGACACGTCTATTAAGTGCGGCATAATGAAGAGCAGTGCGCCCGAAAATATCAGTCAGAGTTGGGTCATTCTTTTCGGACAATATATCCCGAGCAAAAACACAACCAACTGACCCTGCCGGCTTCTGAAACAGAACCGCTATAAACGAATGTTGCAAAATTTTCTGATGTTATATTTTAAATTCTTTCACATACCAATAACGAAGGGTCGAATTGCCAAACATTATTAGAAGTTATAAACATTGATTGCGATAAACCATTTTGCCTAGAAATGAAAAATCAAATAAGTGCTATTAGAAAACACACAGACATTAAAGACAAGAAATTTGGAAATAACGGAGACCTATTCAAATTAAATTGATTTTTTGATTTAGTTGATAATGCATCATTTGAATAAAAATAATAAGCAAAATCTGCCCGATAACTTTAACAAAATAATAAAAACAAAACATACGGAAGCAAAGCAACCAGCTGTGGAGTGGAAGTATCATTTAGTGATTCTGTTTGTTGACAATACTCAGTGTACATGAAGTCAAGAATGCAGCGAGCACACAGATCAGAGACATGAGCAAACCTAACAGTTAAAGTGAGTGGTATTTGCCCCAAGACATTTACAGCCCGCAACTGTAAAAACCCATATTTAATGAACCTTAAAGATAGTGTTGATGAAAATAGAGCAAAACTAAAAATGTTCAAATATCTAAATAAAACCGAATCGAAAGCAAAACTCTTCCCAAAGGCAATAAGATCGTTATTTTTTCACCAAAGGAATGATAATGTTACGAAGGAATGAGAAAATGATATCTATTGGGATATCAGTATCGTTTTTGTTTTTCCTCCAAATAATTTTGCATACTACGAAGCTTCCGAAAGATATTAAGCTGACTATTTCCACAGATATGATGACATACGTGTGAGGAAGACGGCAATTACCATGTACGTAACAAAAATTTAATAATCTCGACCAAAAGCTCAAAAATATTTACATTGCATCGGTGAGTACTTAGCAATAGGCGAACAATCTGGTCACTGTTAACAATCACAGCATGATGCAAAGCTGTATTATTGTCCGAATCAGAACAATTTACATCCGCTCCACAAAGCACCAAAAACGATACTGTTTTGACGTCATTACATTTTATTGCCTTTAATAAGTCTGGCCCCAAATAACAATCTCCATCACCATTATCTGCAGCATATAGCAGTAATTAGTTTGAAAATAAAGGCAAAGGAAAAAGCGAAGAGAAAGTTCCTCAATAATATAAAGCTAGTGAAAGCTCAAAGAAATTTACCGTTGAAGAAAGCATCGAGGCTGATTAATGTCTTCCATTCATCGCTTTCTGCCAGCTAGTAGTAATTGATGAATTAGAAAGATATATCTATTAACAATCGAAATGAAAAAATTATACAAAATTTAAATATAAGTATTACAACTAACATTTCTCGGCTGCTTTCGCCTGCAAGAAGTTGAAATTAAGAAAAGCGACAACGGTTGTAGTCCATCCCTTCCACAAGTATCCTTTACGGGAAAGTAGTTCTCAGCGGATGATATTGTTGAACAACTGGTCGCATTACTTTGCAAAGCTAAAAAAAATAGAAAACTCTGCGATGAAAATATTGAACGGGTTTCTGAGCAGTGAATTTATATAAAATATGAAATGCAGTCAATAAATATGTTATCGTTCGTATAAAGAAGTATAGTAAAAGCTATTAAGAGGATAATCTGAAATGTAATGAAGCTCGCAGTCCAAACTCCAATCAATCAATTTTTGTATTATTTACCTTGTAGCATGCTTTATGTAAGTTTGCACTTGTGGTTAATATGAATCAGATATTAACAAGTAAAATTTAAATCCTCTCTTATCAATTATTTTTTGTAAAATTATTAAGATAGAACACTAAGCTCCATCCAGTTAGCTATTATTGACATTTCAGTATATTTGGAATTTTTTGTACCGACATTAGTGACTCAAAAAATATGCCAGTAATAAAAGTACAACACATTAGAAGGTGTAAAAACTATTTTGCATCGTCTTACAGTAACCCTATCCAGTGTGTTCCTTTGGTGAAGTGTTATGCGAGTAGTGTGAAATATTGTTTTCTATTCGGTTACAAACGCGTAAGATAAATAATTCCTAGATCAATAACGACCTGAACTTGAAGAAAAAAAAGTTGGCAAACGCTGATTTTTTACTATCATATTTCCTTTCTAGCTCCAATCCTTTATTACAGTATCTCAACTATTTTTCAACAATAATGCAACACCCTTTTATAACTAAATCGAAATATTTAGGCTTGATGAAGAAATACATAATCACATAACTTCTCACACTGTAAATTTATAAAATGCAAAAATTTCAGAAAAATCACGTTACTTTCGAATATCGGACATCGAAAAAAAGAATAAAAAGTCCATTAAATAAAGAAGACCATCATATAATAAATTGTGCACTCGACATTCAATTTTTTTTCTTATTTTATCAAAAATGTCCTTGTTATTTGTACTAGATTTACATTATATCCAAATAGAACCTTAGTCTTTCTATATAGCAATACCATTTTCATGGCAATCTGCCATTATTTTGGATTATTACAACACATTTCGTCTGAGTTTTAAGTTTTATCCGCCACTTTAGCCGATAATATAATAATGGGTGAGAACAGAATATATAAATTTCAAAAACGAATAACAGAGTACTTCAGAAAACCGACGCTTCCTTGATAATTTGCACATTACTGATGTAACAATGCTACTCGTAATAATGTCTTATACCGTATTTCATTCGAAATAATTTTAGTGATTTTTAGTTGATAACTGTAAGTAGCTACAGCTAAATTGAAAACAACAGATAAAACTAACGCGGTATTTTCCAAACAGGAGCATGATTTTTTCCGACATTCCGTTTTTTCAATACATCATAAAATCCATAAATTCCATAGAAACACGACAGTGTTATTCCAGCTAGGACAAAACAGATAAAGCCGATAGCAATAATTGGAAGAGAATGGCTTCTACCATTTTCTACGAAAAGTCCTTCAACAGTAACGTCATCCAAGCTTATTCGGTTTTTGTCCTAGAATGATTTTTTCGCGATCTTAGAGTTCAAACTGCAAAAAAAATCCAGTAGAATAGAATCAATGAGAGAACTTATAAAATTTAAAAAGGGAATCTAAAAATAACTCCATCATAGAGTGCACTATGAAGATAAGCAGTAGCACCAAAAATGTCCGTGAAACAAGGCAAAACATTTGACTTGTTCAAATGAAGACGTCGTTCACAAAATGTCGAATCAATATCTACGTAAAGCAAAACACCCGTTGTGTTTCTGAAAATTTTTCAAATTAAGATGAACTTGGCTTTACAGTTTTTCGCATCATTATTAATTTAAAAATCTATTTGAGCTCTATGAAAATGAACGAGTAATGGTAAGTGTTCCTAATACAGCGTGAAACAGCTGAAAACTAAAAACCATTAATAATCTCAAAACCTCTAAAAGTATCCTCATAACAAATGAAAGTCCATAATAGTTCCCATAACAGACCATAATACGTTCCCATAATAGCCCACAATACGTTCCAAAAATAAGACGAAAATGTATCTTTTATAGATTGATATTTTCATATTCATTATAAACCTTTCTAAATTAATCTACACATAGCATCTTATCAGCTCAGAGTTCTATGGGACATACAAATAAACAAGCATGAAGTATCAATTGAGTGTGAAAACTTATTTAAGTGAAAATAAGGGAAAAATTTCATTTTACCTTGATATTTCCCATCGTTTCTTTAAATCGATCTGTTTCCCAACTCCACTTTCAAATGACCACTCATAAATCCGAGTTTTATTATTGTTATCTAAGGCTAAATGCACTGGATTGTGTAATTTCTGAAAATTTGACTACAACTTAACCAGTTTTTCATTGAATCACTTAACAAATGAGCACTCCTTACCATTATTCGTATTAGGTATTTTGTATGAATGAACCCATGATCTTATTCACATTATATATCAAGAATTTTTTTATTGTACACAAATTTTCACTTCTAGCAACCAACTCACCTGTGCAAGTTTTGCAAGAAGTAAATATATCTTATCAAGAACTTTAGCAAGTGATACATCGAAAATGATGCCAATCGTACTGCTTTTTGTTAGATCATGAAAAAACATATTCCTATTACAATCCATGCCGTCCAATCCACATTCTGCCACTGCACATTTTTCGTCGCATTTTCCATCCATATAGTGTAGAGCGCAATAATCAGAAAGTCTATATAAAACGGTGAAATTTTTTTCAACAAAAAATTCATGAGATCGAGAATGAATCAAGACTTGATTAAACTTGAATTCTGAGAAAATTGCAGCGAAATCCGTTTATGACCAAAAAGAAACTGCGATAGTGCTGCTGCTTACCTACATTTTTGTGCACTTACAACACAATCGAAACCATCAAAAAAACATTTTTCATTATTACATTCCTCATTACAAGTTCCGTCAGCAAAACGCAGTGCACAAAATTCCGGATGCTCTTCACATCCAACTCGCAAATAGTCATCTCTTTTCGGCACATGCCTTTCACAAAATTCACCACTAAACCCTAGAAAAAGAAAAATACTGGCTGCAACTACTCGGAAGAAGAACAGCTACCTTAAACTTCCAGCTGTAAGAGCTTTAGGATGATGATCAATAAGATAAAAAACTGATAGACGTACCAGCCGTGCAAAAACAGATATTGTCAATACAAGTACCGCCATTTCTACATATGTTTCCAAGCTTACATCTATAAATGACTGGTATGAATCATTCCGAAAGAAATGACTGGAAGCAAAACATGATGAAGAAACATATTGAATTGATTTTAAGGCTTTAAATTCTCTTGAAGTATTGCAACATAGGCAGTGATATATTTCAAAGTAAATCGTTAAAAAAATATAAACCAAGCATAAATTAGGCGTGAAATCGCCGTGAAAAAATATTTGAAATAAATGAAAGCGTGATAGCAAAAGCCACATCACCGAAATCACAAATGTCCGTTAGAGTGCACATCAAATAAGTTATAAGAGTTTCATTGTATAGAAATCAAAGTTTTTAAAAGAATAACAACAAAAGAGTAAACTAACTTATCGAAGGTGTATTCACAATTTTGACCGAAGTATCCCATAGAGCAGTGACAAATAGCAGATTCTTTTACACTTATACAGCTACCCGCATTGCAATAATGAGGAAATGCCTCACACATGTCAACAATTTTTTCGCATTTTTCACCACCATAACCTGCCGAGCATGAACACTGAAAAATTTCTCCGTACTTTGGAACTTTCAAAAGAATAAATTCTTTTAACAATTTCTTTGAAATGGCCCCAATTTGACCTTCCATATCTTACTTTGTTGCAAGTTAGCTGCAGGCGTTCAGTTTAAATTTAAATTCCAAAATAATTTGATTCAGAATTTTAAGAGCGAGAGAGTGAGAAATCAAATAAATTTCATGCATTTCGAGATTCGCAAACTAATTCTAAGGTCTGTCTTATTCATTAGCTTTCAAACAATTTATGTACACAAATATATTTGAGGGGAAAAAAGGTAAGTAAATTCTAATACGTTTCTCGTTATGAGATGATTCTAACATGATTTTTTACAAGATTAAATTTGTAAAATTGTCGATGTGGAAATCCTACCTGCATGGAAAACATAATTCACGAACGCTTCAAAAAATAATTTGAGTATGCAACAAGCTCAACATGAAGATCGAATATTTTGAATAGCGAAATAGCAAAAGAGCGTTACATGAACGGATACGAATGTTAACAGAAATGGATTATAGAAAAAAGTCGCATAGTTGATGACAAGCTCATGAAACAAAGTGAAACAATTTGCCTATAGTACATAAGTTAATGCTTTATTAAATTACAACATCAACTTAGTTAAACAATTAAGTTAAACAATTAAGATAAATGATGAAAAGGAAGAGGCTAACCACAGTTGAATGGGACTTATTCGTGATTTGCTTCACACACACTCCACCATTCAAGCAACGTCCCGTCGGATCAAAGCAGCTCGGCAATGCTATCACAAAGTTTAGGAGCGCCAATGCAACACTTATAAGTACCATAGCGGTAGCGCACTAAAATAATATTTCATTAAAACTGTGATCCATTCTCCGATATCGTTTAATCTTTAATGTATTGCTTTTTTTTGATAAATATAGCCATTAAATTGACATTGTCGTCACATAGTCAATATAACCTATATCTCTTCCAAAACAAAATGTATTTATTATTTGGTACTATACACTTTCCGCTATCAAGTTATTGTGTATACTTGTTTTGATGCTACATTGTTTTTTAGTTGTTTTATATTTGCCTTTTCATCCGTCGTTTTTGATGCGTTCCTTGAACTCTGACCTCTGCTCGGCCCTAAAACCAATTACTGCTGCTGCAACTTGCAATTACCTCACATCCTCCATCTCCTTCACTACGTTTCATTGAATACGTAAAACTTTAGCATTTCCAGCAGCCAATTTAGTTTTGCTTTAATTACGTATAGAGAGTAAGCCAAAGAGGGCATATTATATATAATAGTATGTGTTGTCATCGTTAAGCAGTTAGTCGGGAGTTGACTGACCAAATACCCATTCCAACCTCTTCAGTTCCCTAACACATTCACCTCCCCTATCTACCCTATTTACTAACAGATCAAACGCAAAACACGGCTCCCGGAATGAAAAAAATCTACCCTCTGTGGACAGTGAATCTCATTATCCACACTGGTTGTTTGGTTATTGATGAAATACTTTTGGGAGTAGCGTCGCGGTACTTAGTGTCCGTTAGGTCAAGTATGTTCAATGATACGGTAAACAAAGAAGCGGTGAAACCAATCGCTGAAATTTACGTTTCACCAAATTGATTTCTCTCCCTTTCTCTTTTTTTCTCTTGTTATTTCTGTTACTATTAATTTTTTTTATTGTTATTTTTACTATTGTTATTAATTATATTATTTAATTGACCCTCTTTACATGTTCACTAATTTAGGATTACGATGGAATTGAAATGACTTCGAAACTGATCACCTGATACTTCTCGGTGGTGTATGTCATTTTGCTTTCGAATCGATTAGATATTTATAGGTTATTCTCATTATATTATTATCTTTTTTATAAAGAAATTTTGGGTTTACCTACTTCTTCATTTTCAAGAAAGAAAAGCGAAGTTTGAAAATTAAAGTTATTATTAAAATGTTAACACTGCCTGAGTGCCTCTCTCTCATATTTATAAGTCTTCTTCATTAATCATTCATTAATTTCATTGACTTTTTGTTAATCGAAGACGGCTAAGTTCCTTTTTTTTGCTTATCTTTGTGTAAATATAACAATCTATTAAAAGGCACACAAATTCATCTCTGTGCCGCTCATTTTTTTAAATATTAAATTTAACAGAGTGTGCTACATTTCTTTTCATATGCTTCAGCAAACTGCTCTAAACTAAATATCCAGTTTTGCATCTGTTGCAATCGGTTAGCAATAGGGCATTAATTAACCTGTACGCTAATATATGCGCTAAAGCACCATTATATTCCTCGTTACTACAAAATCCACATATGAATTATACGGTCACAGCTATGCACATATAACTATGCACTAGGCAAGGACGGTTTTTTGATATGTGGATAAACCAGGCATTTCATTCTTCACTTATTTTATACATTTCAACTTTATTCTCTAATGTTTTATTTACTCATTACTGTTATATTTTCCCAGTCTCAAACAATAAATACTTCCTTGGTGTACGGCTTTCAACGGTCATAGCATACAAGTAGACATAACAAGTCATTGTTGACATTTGACCATTGTGACCATTATTTATTTAATGCTTATAACTAAGGTCGAACGGAAGATCCGATGTTGAAGGGATCAAAAATTAAATCCCTAAAGTCATTCATATTTGATGAATATATTGATGGGCGATTCGACGCTTCTTTCAATTTTACCATTTCATTTTGCATAGTATAGAATAAGATTTTTCCAAAATTTTTTTCTTGTGAAATGATCTTTACTTCTCCCTTTTTTATTGAGCTTTTCCGTAATTCCGGATAAATGCTAACATATGTTATTTAATTTCTTGAAATATTTTTATGGCAGCGTTATGATTTGTGATTTTTACAGTGCCACGCCGCTAATCGTACGGACTCGAATTCCAACTGACATTATCGTTGAAATATTTGGTTAGAAGGGATATATCGAGCGATAAGTCTAGTTTTTTTTTAATATAAATGATCATACGAGTGACATGGAATGATTAATTGATTATTGAGAGGATAAATCTGTTACTTAATCTTTCCTCATTTCTTCGTTAATGTGTCACTGTTTGTGAATAAAGTTCTGAGGTAATAAAGATTTATTGCGAATCTATTTCTTCAATGAATTCCACTGTCTTTCTCACCATGCTCATTTTCCAGCTCATATCTTTGATCTTTGCAAGTTCACTTTCTACTGGCTTAGATATCTCATTTAGCGTGCCGCTGGATATAAGCTCCCGATATATTGCACATCGTTCACCTGTTGAATACTCATTGTATTGTTTCCTGTAAAAATTATTCAAATCCAATTTGCTTGATCGTTTGTTTAAGAATTTATAAAACATTTTTGAGCTCTTCAGAAGTAATCGCGTACATATTATGGTAAGTAATGCGTAGTAAGATTTTAGCAAGCTTAGGAGTGCGATAATTGGGAAATCTGAGCAATCATGATGTTCATATTTTATGGGATGGGTGAATTTTGTTGTAAACTTATATTGATAGCTAATGTCATTAAACAAAATATATCGAAACATGACATAAAGCGAGTTTCCGATATCTATTTTCAGGCAAAAGCAAAAAAATGCTAATTATGATGCTTTTCAGAACTTTTCCGCAGAACAAGAGCATAGGAAACATGACAGCAATCTTGGAGAGCATTCGCTATAAGCAACTAGTTTACGTCATGTATCGGGAGGGTTTGATCATTTAATCGGTCTTCAAATTAATAAAAGGCAAGATGGATGTAATTTTCTTTTTGATTCCTGTCAGTGTGGGAAAAAGTTTCAACAATTTCGATGCAATGAGGATTTCTTACTGGAACTGTTTGTTGTGAAGGTCGATGATCACAGATCGTGCTGCAACTTTTAATTCCTCCAATTCCCAGTACTTTGGTAATATTAGTATTCGCACTAAATCATCTAAATCTATAAATTTCCATTCCTGCAACTTATCTCTTTTTTCGATAAATGATGTGGAGTTTCATAGTTACACAATATTTTGTGTTTTACTTAATGAATAATGAGTTCAAAATTGACGAGTTCGCAGAGTTTTTCAAAACCAATAAATAACTTTCGATGTTGTATTTGCAAGTTAATTTCGTCCAAGAAAATTGAAGAGATAGCTATCTGATGATGGTTAACAATAACAGCACGAACGATCACTTAATCGTCGATGAATATTCACGCCCATGTTTTCTTAATGATCTTATCTCCTACATTATCACTCGCTCAACTTTGCACTTATTTTGATTTAAAAAAATAATAAGCTGCTTCACGAAGTACAGAATGAAATTGTTTTGCTTTCTTCCTAACTTCCTTTTTAGTACAATCCTACACTCAGTGAATTCCTGCTAAGTAGCTCTCATAAATTTTCTCAATTAACCTGAATAAAAACTTATCAAGCTCACTTGATCTAGATACTTTTAGAAGAATTTTGCTTTTGAGTCAGAATTGTCAACGCTGTTTTTGCCAATAATTCGAAGGAAATATTATAAATTCGTAAAGAAAAATAAGCACAAGTGATAAGTAAATATAGGATATTAAATTTACTTCAAAAATGCTGCATTCAAGTTCTATAGCAACGTTTTCGATAGCTATGTCTACATTAATTGGTCCTAGTATGCAAAGTAATTCGATTATCTGATACATTTTTCTAGTATCCATTTGAAATCCCTGCTGGAACTGATTTTGCAATGCTAAGGAAATAGCCTGAAATAAAGTCATCTTCAAAACATTTTTTAAAAAAATCAGAAAATAATGATTGAAATAGAATTCGGCATATAATTAATTGCCTAATTTGTACCTGATTTCTCTACTACTAAGTTTATATATATACATTTTTTTTCGATGCTTCTTTAATTTGATCTTCTCGGACGTTTCGCTCTTAGTTGCATTAACATTTTCGAGATGTTTAACAGAAATTCTTCAAGCAAATGGTTTCTGAGTAGATATTATCTAATACCAACTTACATGGATTATAACATCATGGGGATAATTTAATGTTGTTTGATTGATAGTTGGATTTTCATCGATTAATTTATGAAAATATTTGGTACTCATATAAAGCACCCATTTTGAATATATTATTGAATACGCATCTGAACCGTACACGAGAAAATCTCTGTAAATTATTATTATATTCCATTAATTGCTGGAATATTTGCTTGCAGTGATCTGAAACGATATTTAATTGATCGATTGATCAGTAAAAATACCTGCAGGCTTTCATATTTGAGTGACAATTCCGAATTTCTCTATGTGTCAATGGTCGAAGTCTGCTTTTCTGTTTGACAAATCGCATGAATTCTGCTTCCTGATATATCATAAGAATGCTAAAACCGATTAAACCATTTCCATATTTCGTTGATGTAATAATGTTGTGCAATGATTCCAAAAATGGGTCCATACCACGCATGATAAATCTGTGTTCGAAATTCGTTTCCTGTGTTTCGTCCATTACTGCTGTAAAATTTGGGTATTTAAGTAAATGAAATTATTTTGTAAATAAGATTATAGTTAGGTAACTGAAATTATTTTGCCAATAAATTTTTCAAGACTTTCTTTAATTTCATTAATTGCTAATGAATTTTGAAGGTTAAATGAATATTATTGTTGGCCATTTTACTTCTTCGTTTATCAGATAATTTTGCTAATTCTGTAATTTTTATCTTCTTTTTTGTTGATATTACACTTGAATATTTATTAATAAAGTATTTTTCCATATAATTCGTCTTTTAATTTCAAATAAATTTCTTTAGATTTAATATTTGTTTATTTAAAATAAAATACCGAATAATTCATGAGAGGATAAGAAAATGAAGAAGTTGTATTATTTAATTTTGGCGTTCCTATCCAGGATTATTGATAAAAATATTTATGAGTGAATTAAATTTTGCAAGTACAAAACGGAAGTCGTGTTGGTCTTGAAATATCCAACAAGCATTCTACTCTTTTTCTACTGATCGATATATACTGTTACGATGGGAGTGCTAAGTTCTGCTCTATTTACTTAAATCCTATATATAAATTAGAGTAATAAATTTCAAATCATACTTTCTGTATCTACAGTATTATCAATATCTTTTGAAGCACCAAAACGTATTACAATTAATCCAGGAATTTGCATACGCAGCTCATTTTTACAATCCACTAGTAATTCAGGATTTTCTTGGCGAAAATCCGCTATATTAATTTTAAGTTCGCTGAAAAATATTGAATTTCATAAGAGATGCAGCAAAAATTCAATTTAATTAAGAAATAAAATAAAGACAATGAAATGAAATGTTGGCAAATTGTGTGAAATTTCATTTCATCATATAATTCGATTTATAATTACTTACATAATTCTCATACAAAGAATTTATGATATCATCGGATGGCATTTGTGTGCCTTTTCTCTATTTTCTTCCTTTGGAAAAAAAAGCCTTTCACTCTAATAAATCTTAAAATAAAAATTTTTCAACTTTAAAAACTGCATCACAATTGTATTAATATTTCTATGGAAGTCTTTAAATTTAAATTTAATACTGCATGATGTAATGCTTACAAGTAGGAAGTAAGTTAGCGAACATTATTATATCAAACAAAAAATCTAAGGTAAGCTAAGGTAGCTATTATAAATGAATGGAGGAGAAATTGAAATTTTCAAAGAATATTTTAATTTTTTTTTCGCCTACAATTCTATTGAACGTGGTCCATTTGCAACAATAAATGGTACACGGCATTCTTCTTGACGTAACATCTGCACTGGAATATTTATTCTAGTATCAAATATGAAACGAGACGGCATCAATTTATTTGGCTTTTCTTCTAATTGTGGTTGATCATCCATATTTTACTTAATTGGAAGCCCCTACTTGTACTTTGAAAATTAGTAAAAATGATTAACCTGTAAGTTTTTCCTCAATTTATATTAGTTGTTTAAATGTAACATTTTGCATTATTATTGAAGATTTGAATGTGATCAAAAATTTGCATTAGCCGAATTATAATTTTATTATTGAATGAGAAGATGAATAATTTACCATTAGACAATGACAGGTATATCAAATCTTATCTATTAGAGGTAATATCCATTATTCTCCTAATTAATATTGTCACTTTGCTCGGCATTCTTTCGACAACAGTTTCAACTTCTGCGATGGATTTTAATTTTGCTTGGGGATATTCTTTTATTTAATCGGAAGAAAATATTGCAATCGCTACAACAGTGATTGGCATTGGATTAAATTTTTATTAAATTTGTAATGACATGAGAAATGCTATTGTTAATGAAATCGCTCTGAACAATTTTCCTTTTTGGACTTAAATTACAAAATTCCGTCTTTTTACTTCTTTTTCAACTTTACTTTTCAATAGAAAAAATTACGTGATAACATTTATTTATGAATTCTTTCAATTTCATACGAATCCATCAATATTTCGAACAAAATCAAAATAATGCTTTTTGAGTTTAAGTGCTATCTTTATATTTCTATCAGTATTTTAGAGTGATTAGTTCAAAAGAAGCCAATCGTTTATTGCTTACAAAAATACATTATGCAATTTTAAATTTGAACGAAACTGCAAGTGTGAAGAAATGATATGTGAGAGAGATAAACAGATTTTACTGCAAATTTAAAAAGTAAACAATAGGTGAGAAAAAAGTCATGGCACATTATCAGTGTTAAGACTATGATATCACTTATTCTTCTTTAATTCGCAAACAACTGTTAGTTCATTTAAATTTTCGGAATATGCTCTGCAATATTTTGTTGAAAAAAGACAATCTTAAATCGATTTTGCCTTTTTTTGAAGATAAGTGTGCAGGAAAATAGTAAAAAATAAAATATGTTTAGAAAAAGAATTTAAAGATAATTTTCAAAGTGTAATATTGAGAGATTGAAATATCCAACAAAAGAAAAATGATATTTGTGGTAGAATATTTACAACTAAAATAATCAAAACTTGAATTTGAATTTTATTGTTCAATTTCGTCAATTATAAAGCTATAAAGTTTGACTTAATGTTAATTTTAAATCGAAGATATTCCATTTGAGGCATATAATAGCTGTCTAATTATTTGCTATTTCGATAATAAAAAGAACTAAAGTGCTTTTGATGAATACAGAAATATCCATAATAAAAATAAGGAAGTATGGGATACAAAATGACCAAATATATTCAATGATATGAAACAAACCATTCCAAGGAAGTGATCGAAATAGTGCCCATTGGTTACAACCAAATTGAATGGAATGAACGCCCAATAGAAGCCAGGCATTCTACGTCAATGATACTATCTTCAACGCATTCATATATTACAATAATGCACAATTGATTTTTTTTGAGGTAACCGAAATTTGGATGAAATGAATCAATCAATTTTTCAGCATAATCATATGTTTAGTATATTTGGCAACTATTTCTTAGTTTACTGTATTTTGATTATCATTTCGTGAGATTACATTGCAGAAATTGTAGAAATGCTTAGAAGGAGAATGAAAAATGCATTTGATTATCATTGTATTCATCTTTCTTTATTTGATTATATTTGATATGCTATGATAACATTCAAAAATATAGTAATAAAAATAGAGATTGACTATAATGAATAATAAAGCTCGACATGGCATTTGTATAATTGAAGATGGAAAAGTTCTTATGGGATGCCTTATGGCGAGTAACGAAGAGTTAATAGTAAAATAGAAATACCCGTTACTGTTATGCGCTTAAAACAATACCATCTCAATTCATATTTATTGAAAGTTTATCTAAATAAATAAATAAACAGAACAGAAATATCTGAACAAAAGGAAACTTTTAATTTGATATGTATATGATAAATAATTAACAAAAGTGAATAAACAATTGAGAATTAGATGTAAGTCGCTAATTTGATCTATACATCAACAAGAACTAGTTTAAATTAACTGAATTTTCATAGCTGTATTATATCATCAAGCCAAATTTATGTCAACAATAATTGATAAAATGTTTTCACCACTTACTGAAATATATAACAATTGAAATGTTGAATGTTGAATTATTATTACTATTATTAATTAATAAATTATTACTGTTATTCATTAACTGTAGAACTGGTCATTTATATTCTATATGGTTCGAAGTGTAATTTTGTACAGAAATTGGAAAAACATTTTATATCCATTACTGTCTAGCAAAGATAACTCTCGAATGGCATTCGATCACTTCATTATCTATTCTTGCATACTATCAGTGTCACATATCCATAAATAAATAACTTTATAGCCTTCTCGAGTTAGCCATCTTAAGGGCTCTTCTTTTAATGTTTGTCAGTCGATTTTAAAAACGACAAAGCCTGAATAGAATTTGGAGTAAGGTTTAACATTTAGTTTGACATAATTGCAAGATTATTACAAAGATTTAAATTACGTAATCATCTTTTTTCATTCTTCATTTCTTTGAGGATTAATTATTTTCGATGTACAGCCTGAAATGCATGACCTCAAACTTGCTAAGCAGTTGCATACAAATGGATTTTATGGAGGCAGCAGTTGAGCATGCTTGCTATTTCATAAAGTTGCAGCAACTCAAATATCGTCTTTTGACCTTTGAATTTAACAATCGAACTTTGTTATTGCCCACAATGAATCAGACTTTGGTACTGCCCACCTTCCCGCTAATGTAGAAGGTGCTCCCATGGCTAACAGTATGCATACTTTAATCTTCTTAACGGGAATGACCTAGGACCGTCCCGAGACTTCCCTCTCAATCACAGTACTATGTAGAATATAACGAGTGCAGCTATTCTATCCCTCCTTCTACCTCTGCCTATCGCACCGCTCCATACATGCTCCCACATCAATCGATGGGTGTGCGTATGCGCTTGTGTGTATGGGTGTGTGGGTTGAATGATTGGATATATTTGAGGTGTGGTAAGAGTGCTATTGACTGATCTGTTGAGCGGATAGTGGTGGTGACGTTGCGAATGCCATCTGGTTACGTCTTGCTGCTTAGAAGTTTTGCAGTTTATAAGGTGTTGTTTTTCGTGTGCTGAAATGTCATATATATAATTTTTTTATTTTCTGCATTTATAAAATCCTTGCCGTATGATTACACGTCAGTAAAATCCTTTCCGTATGATTACACGTCAGTTACGCATGAGCTATAATGATGTGTAAAAAGACACGTGATATTTGCGTAGTACCGTCATATATAATAAATATAAATTACAAATTCTCTTTTTGATTAACATTGAAAATCATTCGTCAGTAATTTTTCAGCAATTGAGGAAGTTGGCGACACACCATAGTTTTTATTCTTTTCTGCATTTATAAAATCCTTGCCATATGATTACACGTCAGTAACGCATGAGCTATAATGTTATATGCACTTATGTGAATATTGGTAAACGGATTATTGAGAGATGTGTTGAAAGACATGTGGTATTTGCGTAGTGCCATCACTTTGTCTTCATCGATTTTTAACTTTTGTGTGTTAAGACGTCGCTGATCAATGGTTTTTATCAATTACATGGCACCATGTTACAGCTCATCGATTTTTCGTTCTCAGGTGTAAATAAGAGTCACTTATTGATGTAAATGAAAGAGATATGTATCGAAAAATCATCCATTTGGTGTCTTTTGCAGCACTCAGTGCAGAAATGGATGGTGATGACGATGAGATTCGGGAAAAGGTGGAAAAATATGCACGAATGTTAAGCTGTGATAATAAAGTCAGTGATAACTTCGTTGTTTTTTTGTCTTAGAGCTCTTTGCAAATTATTTCGTTGGATATCCTGATTATTCTGAAGTTAAGCTTCATAATAAAGTATGTTACATCATTATTTCCGAATAAACAGTTACGACAAAGTATATTTCAGGTTGGCCATGCTTTGAGACGGTTAGCAAACATTGATATGACAGTGGAACTGTTATCAGAAACAGGAGTGGGAAAAGCAGTGAATCAGCTAAGAGGTCACGAGCAATATGGCACAAAGGCATTGCGAATTGTTGAAAAGTGGAAAGATATAGCAAGAAGTTGTGGCCTGAAACAACGAAGGTTTTGATTTCAAGGATCTATTTAAATTTAGAAATAGAAGGGATAAATTTGAGACGAATATAGGGACATTTGATGGAAACGATGAGTAATTTGGAAATATAAATTTTAGGAAACGATTTTTCTCACCAAGCTCAGAACGAGAAAATCCCATAAAAAAGTCGAAGAAAGAGAATTGGGGAAAGGAAAAAAAAAGCGAGAATGAAAAAGGAGCAGGTTATAGTGCTGTTGAAATTCACGATAATAAAACTAAAGTAAGTTGCATTTCCTTAGCATCAATGCAGATCACTTCACTTTGCAATTTTCCGTCTTGAGATGAATTTTTTTTCTTATTTTGTTTGGTATGTTTGTTCTGAAGAGATTATAGCGAGTCATAGCATCCAACTGCGCCGAGTGAATAGCTTTTCACTGAGCGAATAAATTTAGTCACATAGTTTTTTTATTCCGTAAATCTTGCACTGCTCTGTTTCAGCCATCAAATAATGGACTAGAAAATGCTTGCACGGGTTTGAGCTTTGCAGACATGTTGGCTCTAGCCGATACTGCTAAACCATCTAAACTAAAAAAAATGAAAACTGATTGTAATGATTGGAAATCGTCGAAAGTGGATGTAAATTATAGACCCTCCAAAGTATTGAATTTTGAACCCATACTCAAAGAGAATCATGCTGGTATGGTTTTAATCTGCTTCAGTTAGATAATGGTTATGGATTTAATATTACTGGGATTCATTGCTAATTTATTAATATGTCCTACTGCAGTTGTTTAAGGTGGGAAGACAATAAGAAGATATTCAACATCAAAGTGCAGTTTATTGAAGAATTATATAATATCAGGAATTATATAGTAAATATTATTGTTTTTTGCTGTCTTTCATATAAGTAAAATGTTTAGCAATACCTTTAGAAAATTTGAATTCAAGTAGGTCAATAATTTTTGATCTTTTTGGAAATCTTCATCTCGATGTGACTTTTTTACTGTTGTTCTGTGAAGTATCCAAATTTTTTTAGATATATCCAAAACAGCCATTGTGGATGCGTTGATGTTTAAGCCACGCAAATCGGTGCGTAAAATCTATGCTGGTCGTTCGAAGAATGATGCTATTAAGGAAGTACCGACGTTGCAGAATTTATGTATTAAAATACTAATTGCTAACATTAATTGTTAGTTTCCTTTTCTTATAATTCAAAATTATATCAAGGGTTTTCGATGTTATTCGCTCAGCATGAAATGGATTTTTATATTTCGAATGTACTGTGTGGCGTTTTCTAAATTTCTTTTTTCTTTATACTTCATGTTTGCTCAAAGAAGTTCCGTAGGTTCAGAAGATTGGAATTTGGCCATGAAAACTTAGGCTTGTGTCGAAAGCAGTTTAAAATATTTTCAACTACTTTCATTAATTTTTCAGCATTTTCACTAATTTTTTCTTGAATAATTTCGGTAGTCCTTTTTGCAGACATTGACGGTTTGGTAAATTGTATAATATAATAAATATAAATTACAAATTCTCTTCAATTGACATTGAAATCATTCTACACATTTTTCAGCAATTGAGGAAGTTGGCGACACACCATACTTTTTGCTGAAACCAGTGCTTGAGAAGTGCTCTCTAAGTCAGTTATGTTTGATTGAAAGGCGAAATCCGGTAAGCATAATGAAACAGTTTGCAACAAAATGCAAATTTTAGCTTCTTGCGTGAAAAACAACAGCTACATTTCCTTTTAAAGTTTGCGAGTTCGAAAAATTGGTATTCAAAAAAAGAAAAATTGGTATTTTCCTTCCAAAGTTTGCGAGTTCGAAAAATTGGTATTCAGGAAGATTTTTTGCTGGAAATAATTTATTTTTGTATCTGAGCCAACTGTGTCTGATGATGAATGGTATATTTGCTTTGAATCTCATTTGCGTTCTTTAGTAAATATGATGAAAATGATTTTTTTTCGTAGGACGGAAAATAACGGTGTGTAAATTAGTTCAATCTATTGAGTAGTTATAAATTTGGCTACTTTAATAACTAAAATAAACCACTTTAAAATAAAATGATTCAATAATTTTTTTACAGCAACTAATGGAAGATAGTGATGAGTTGTGGGAGCGGATTGTAAATCGCGCCTTTCCAAAATGTGAAATAGCACATGATGAAACATGGCGAGAGTGTTATTATGTCAGTTTTTATTTCATTTTATCGTATGAAATAAGCGTTCGAAAAATCAATATTGTGAAAAATGCGATTTTATAATATGTAAGGATTTGCATCCGATGAAAAGCATATCCGATTAAATGTGAGAGATTCACATGCTTCGATCTTATAAAAAAAGTAGAAAATGTCTGTTCTCGGAGAAGCTTGCACATCTCTATTGGCTGAATAAATGAGCTATGTCTTGCTAATATATAGCAAAGCAATAGCTGATGAGGAAGATAGCTGGAGAAGGATGAGTTACTACCTGTTATTGAAAAATGATTGCATTGTAGCGTTTATGTGAGGAAAATGAGCGTAAACTGAAGTTGCTTTCAACAAAAATAACTCAGCATAATCGAGAAGCAACTGCACCGATAAAGACAGCGCTGCTTGCGGATGCAAAAGCTCCACGTGAAGTTCGCCGACGACAAATACGTTACGGTACTCAGCATGCTGCTCATCCATTGCCATCTGCTAATGAAATTTCAAAAGCACGGAAAGAAATTTTTGTTAAAGGTTAATCTGTGATTCGTTATCTCTTTTAATACTTGTCTGTTTTATGGACATACAAATTCGCCTGCTTTCTATTTTAAGGATAAATTCTTAGGTTATTTTTTTTCAATTTGCTTGATTTTAGGAGAATCTTTCGGGAGAAAAGATATTTTAAATATAGTTTCCAAGTCTGATAATTTATGATTATGCATTCCAGAAGTTAGGGATTACATTTTTGTTATTTTTTCCATCGATTCCAGCTCAGGTTGTTATAGTTGTAAGTGCCGATCAAAACACTCTGTATCTTCGTTTTCGGTTACTTTATTTTATTTTTAGTTTCAAAAATGTGAATTTTCATTATTATAATCAAATGAATACGTTATCTCAATTGTATAGTTAGTGACGTTCTAATGATTTCATTCACTGATTAGATTAAATTACAGGAAGCAAGGAAGCTTTGGCCAATTTACCCCAAGCAGTCAGAAATACTAGTTCTTCATTAAGTTCGCATTCAGAAAAGAAGAAAGTGGTACCGAAAAAAGGAGCGTTGATGATAAAAACGCTGAGAATGCTCAATGTAAAACGTAGAAGATAATAATTATTTTCAGTTTGAGAATTATGAAAACCAAAAGTTAATTGCAAAAGAGTTATGCATTTCGGAGCAAAAATCAAGTAACCGTCAAAGTGAAATTCCAAATGTAATTAAACTTAAAACTTTAAAGCCCTTAAATTATTGGACTTTTGTCATCATGAAGAATTTTCTGAAACCAATGAGATCATTCCTTTTTTAATCCTAAAGATTAATGAATCACAGCTTATGATTTCAAAGCAACGAGGAAGTTGAAATTATTCTAATCCATTATCGATTCT
This sequence comes from Cercopithifilaria johnstoni, assembly GCA_916381525.1. NCBI lineage: Eukaryota > Metazoa > Nematoda > Chromadorea > Rhabditida > Onchocercidae > Cercopithifilaria > Cercopithifilaria johnstoni. Next base: position 189,303 of record CAKAEH010001514.1, read on the forward strand.
TACATATGCTCTGGAACTTCAAAGCGACGACTTAGATGTGTTGACTGTTTTAAGTAATTGTGATAAAAACGTTGTGGCAATATTATTTAAAAGAGAAAGCTCGAGTTTTAAAGATTTGGATTTTTTTGGTTTTCTAATATAGTTTTCTCGTGATGGCATCGCTTTTTTATATTCTTCAAACTAGTCATATTCACCTTAATGTGTTGATTTTTCTTTTTTGGTGGCAGATGTGAAAATTTCGGTTCATTTTTTATTTCTTTTTCTTAATGTTCGGGTTTTTTGTTTTTTGTGAAGTGGTTGTTGTTTGAAAGTTTATTGTTAAATCGAATTTTTCTGACAAAAAGGAAATTGGATATAGGTTACCTGTCACTGCTTATTTGCTTGTGTATTTGAAGTATTAATGATAGCAAATATTATTAGGATGTTATCGACGCTAATGGGTTTTTCTCCCATTTAATATATAGTAAAAGATTTTGTTACTGTTGCATGCTATAATAGGTCATTTTGTCTTTGATCATTTTTCATTTTCCTGAGTTGCTTTTTAATTTTTTTTCGGTATGAAAATTTTAAACTGTATACATTTGTATTATATATATTTATTATATAGCTCTTTATAAAAGGTAATTTTTCCAGTTATTTACATTTGCTTTCAAAGAAATATTTGGTGATATTGTTTGTCATTCGCTGCAGCATGGATAAATATGTTCTATCGCTTTCATTTGGTGAATTGCAAACTCGGATTTCCATTTTGAATATTTTAATTGGTTACTGACGAAATATTTAATTATCATTTGCATCTGTATTGGGTAGGCTTTGTCATCGCTGTAGAACAACACTATGATGGGATATTAGTGAATTTATTATTATTTGGTTCTTGCTAACTGGGCAGTCTTTTGGGGGTATGTATCCGAAGCCATGTTTGTGAAAGGAATCAGAATGTAATCAAAGTTCAAGAAACTATAAATTTAAGTGACGTTAGTTTATAGTGGCTATAAGCGATTTTTTTTTCTAGTAAATCGCCATGGTCTACACCGATTACTGAGTGCCTGTCACGACATTCTAGAGCTGTTGATGAGTGTATTCTTTATTGATGATTTATAAGCCTTATAAAAGATAGTTATTGATTTCCATTCTCTGGGCAACAATTTGTTTCTATGCGAATCACATTCCGACAGAAGTTTTCGTATTTGCCTCACTCTTATGAGGCAAGTACGAAAAAATTCCAGTAGCCAGATCAAATTTAGCAGCACACTCTATTCTGTTTCTCTCTCGCGCTATCGTAACCATTGGTTCTATAGCTGTCGAACTCTTTCCGGTGGTTTACTTATGTTACAAATTGAGACTGACTTTTGACCCTAAGAATGGTAAGATTTTAGTGATGGTAAGATGCTACACTTTTTCTTAATTAGTCCAGAATATTAGAAGTTTTCCTCCATCTGCAAGAAGTGACAACCAGCTTCATTTTATCACTTGGTTGTGTAAAAATGATTGCTTACGCGTTATCATTGTTTTCATTTTTTTATAGTAAAGTTAGAACTCAGTGAGCGTTATCGGTAGTAATGTAGTGACCATAAGTTTCGAAATTTTCAGGAATCTGAGTTTTAAAAAGAGCATATTGTTTGCGTGCTCTATCGACAGCGGTTAATTGTATCAGTTTCACGCATTTTATCATAAATCATTCGCATCGTTCGCGATTTTCTGGTCACTTTTACAAGTATTCAAGTATTACTGATCTTTTCCGAACTTATTGGGGTCTCACTTGTTAATCCATTTCTTTCATTTTTGTTTTTCATGCAGATTTAGATTTTCCTTATACAGATTTAGATTTTCCAGGGATGAACGGTTATTATCGGAGCGGACCACGTTTTGATCGTATCGATCAAGATGAAGTTCCCGAAAGCAAGCACACCGTATTTATTAGAGGCCTTCCTGGACATATTAAAACAGATGAAGTGAAGTAAGTTGCTTCATATTTTTCATCCATAACTAGAATTAAAAAGTATTTAATTACTTAATAAAAATTAGCGTAAGGAGAAATAGAATTCAAAAACATACTCTACTTCTCATGATTTTGGGACAAAAATATAAGCAGAGGCAGTGGATAAGAAAGCTGCGGAGTTTATTTTCCTCTTAGCATCTTATTATCTGAACTAGTTATACATTCACCAGAATATCTTGTATAAAAAAGACAGGTGAATTCCTTTATTCTTCATTTACTTCCGAACCCTCTGCTGGTGCTTTGTACTGTTATCTCGAAGTGCAGTTTTACGGTAAAAAAGGTAATCAATGGATCAAAATGTTGATGTTATTACAGGCGAAATTTAAATTTTGTGTTATCTTGAAATACTTGTATGTGTTACTTCCACTCTTCTTTTTGGAACGATAAGGCGGAAATCTTGTGGTTTATTTGAATGAATTATTGTCATACATACAGCAACATTTTCACCGAATCTTACTCTCTTGGCTGAATTTTGTTTGTGGAGAAATACACTTTGTGCTGGCGCAGTTTCCATGTGCTTTACCTTTGAGTAGGGAATTTGCAAAAATACCAGTTTATTCTCTTGGTTATTACTCTTGTTACATTGTCGATTTGGACTAAGGTAAGTAAAACGAATTGAAGCAAGGATTTTTTGTCTTGCCAAAGTTTTTGATATTTTTTTATATTTTCTTATTATTGGCTTGAATTCTAATCCTGCTGCAATTATCTTTCCATCCTAAACATTTTCAGGGATTTTTTCGAAGACCATGTTGGGCCGTGCTCATTTGACTTTATCAAGCTTTCGCAGGATCAACTGAAACTATTTGTGGCAGTGCGTTTCGAAACGCGTGATGCTGCAAAAGAATGCATGCATAAGTACATTTTAATTTTATTTTTATATAACGGTAATTTTATCGAAATATTGACTCCTATATATCTTGTAATAAGTTTTAGGTTTTGGGAAAACTCTTAAGTTTTTTAGTCTAAATGGATTTCAGATACAAAGATGGTGATGTTCTTGGTTACCCGGTTGAAATGACCTGGTTTCGGGACATACGACGTTATGTGTCGTATCAACAAAGTCAAGGTAATAAACTTTTGCTTTTCATAATAAAAGTATTAGATGAATTATGAGAAGTATTCAGTAAGATAAGTAATTTCTTCTGAATCTTACAGCGAATATTAAGTATAGCAAACTTTATGAGTTTTTCAAAAAAAGCTTTATTTCCAGGTCTTCGACCTGCTAAAGTTCCTCGTAATCGGGGTTATACTGGTCGCAATCGGAATAGCTACGATCGTTCGTCAAGAAATGATTACAGGTATGAATGTTTCACGTAATTAACTGAATAAGTACGTTATTTTCATCACTTTTACTTATTATTCAAGTTTTGATGTTCCAAAATATTTGTTGAAGTATACACGGAATTAGGGTATAAAGATAGATTAAGGTTTTCTATCAGTAGAACATTCGGTAGTTGTTTTTCATCATTTACACATAATGATTCTTTTTTATTTGTTACTGACTCTCTCCTTAATTTTCCGCATACTGTATGATCCATTTTGGCAAGTGGTGAATTTCACGCGGAATTTTAGAGAACATCTTTTAGAGATGATGATGATTACGATAAGGGGAGCAAAAGAAAGTGCGCATCGTCGGATGATGAAGGCTCTAAAAAATCTCGCTCATCCAATAGGTGTCATTTTTTTGGGTGCAGATCGGCGCATTACATCTTGTTGAACTTTTTCATTAGTAAATGTAAAAATGCAAACTTTCTTTTGTCTTGTGTTCATGAAATGCTGTTCATAGATATCTCAGAAATAGAATTAGTTGAATTATTTTCAGTTCATCGCGATCGCCAAGTCGTAGTCAGCTTCATTCATCACATGAACGTTCAGCGAGCCCTGGTAGTCTCAGAAGTCGGCGTAGTGAAAAATCTCACCATTCCCAATCTCGCGCATCTTCATATTCGGCACTGGTTCATGAACGTCCTTCTTCACCAGCTCCACCAGCTTCGTCTCCACAAATTAAGCGAGAGGTTGTGGTCTATCTTAATTATTTTTAAATCTTAAACTGCTGAGGATTGTATTCCTGAATTTGCTTCTACCATTGATTTGAAGTGTTATGAAAAAAAAGCATTAAAGAAATATAATAATAAAGAGTTAGCTTTTATATGCTGTCATCTTTTCTTAAAAGTGCCAATGTTTCAAATGTTGTCTAAACTAGTTAATTTTTTTACTGATTTTAGGCCATTGAAAAAGGTGAAACTCCACCGCTTCCACCACTACCTCCTCCGCCAAATGCAAAATCCGATGACGTGGAACCGAAAAAATCAAGCCCGGTTTGTTTTCGTTAGCAGATTGTTTATTGTTCCAGTATACCGATTATTTTTGAAAGAGAATGATATGGATTTAAAACATTGGGCTTAACCTCAGATTTCACTAAACCATTACTCATGCTAAAAAATCACGATGTCACTTTTATATTAAGATTAAGTGAAAACATTTTAAGATATTGCATGTGCTTTTTGTAAATTTTTGTTATTTGAAAACATTTCTTTAATGGAACATTCTCCGGATGTTTTAAATATTAAATAGATGGAAAATTCAAAAAAGGGACTATATTTCCGAGAAATATTTTTGCAGAACCATAAAAATTTGTTTTAAATTTTATAATTTATATGCCGCTGAATTGTGCAACATGAAACGTGTTCAGTGAATAAGGCAATGAAAACTAAAAAAATGTTAGACCTAACTTGTATGAGTAAAAATTTTAGACTTTTTCTGAGAGTTGTCGAAAGAGAATTATAACTGTTTATGATAGTTCAGAGTGGTTCGCAGTCTCCCGCTGAACGCAAATCTCGAAAATCGAAAAAAGGCAAGAAGAAGCGTCGACGTCGTAGCCCATCATCAAGTTCCCCCAATTCAGTTAATGAACACACATCCGATGAACTTAGTGAGAGCGAGCTCCGGAAAAAAATTTTAAAAAAACGAAAAGAAGTTTTAAAAGACATCGAAGAAGGTTAGTTTACTTATGGGTGGTACATATTTTATAAAAACATTACCTTCTGTTACTTGATACCAGTGAACTTTTATTCAGCAGCAGGGAGTTTCAAGCTTAAGTGTGGCATGGGCGATCACTCACTTTATAATTTAACTATTTTCGAATTTCTCGCACGTTGCTTGCGGTAAAATTGCCTTTTAAGGTTTGAAGCCGGTAGTAAAACCAACTTTGGGGAAATGGGAAGAGCAGGAAGCGGAAACAACACTACTACAAAATACCACATTAAAGTTTGGTTTAGAAAGCACGGTAAATATTACAACCTTAATTCTCTTCAAAATCTCTCTATAAGCAGTTTATATTCAATTTTTTTCTTCTTGAAACTAGTTGCAGTTTCCACTTTGATGGTGCTATTTGCTTAAAACATACGAATAGTTTCCAAAATTCATTCCTTTTTCTCTGCTTTTTCATAAGTAACTATTTTGTTTTTTTTTTTTTTTTTTTTTTGCAGGAGGATGTGCCAAAACGAGTTTTGCGTGATACAGCCCATCAATTTCAACCCTCAAAACATGTAATTTCCCAGATGAACGTAAACAAACTTGATGGGATTGGAATGGTAATTTATCCTACTCATTTTGTTTGTTTAATGTCGTTCTTATCTTCAATTTACGGCTTTTTATAAACACACGTTGATATATTTTGCGCATATTGTGTTGCTAAATTCTAGTATAACTTATAAAATGCATATTTCTAGTGTTTTGGGGTAGCAATTGCATGGATTTTTATTATCGAGAAGGGTTTTTGGATGGTTCCATTGAATAGGAATATTTTCATTTGATATTTTGATTTTCCGTGGAATATTTCAGCATTCTACAATGCCGCAAGCAGCAGGAATTGAAAATTCATTCTCGTGTAAGAAAGGAGCCAAAGAATTAGGTAAACTTTCATACTCGATATATCTGAGCATTCATTTTCAATATCTTTTCGGGAATTTTCGTGCTTGTAGATTTAATAATGCTTAAATCGGATTAATAGTAGAGATGTTAAAGTGATTGTTTTATAGGAAAACAGCTGGATCTACCGAAAGGCGAAGCACCATCGGGTGCATTATTTGCAAGCGATATTGATGCCTTTTTGGGAAAACGTGAACAGATTGGTCCAGTGAATGATCTCAAAAACACACAGGTTCATTTACGTCTCAATGCTCTTTTTCTTTTCTTCTGATAAAATTATTGATAATGTTACAAATAACTAATAATTTTCCTAAAATTGAGAAAAAGAATAACGCTCGAAAATGATTGCAATACTTAACGGTTTGCACATCTGTCTTCATAGCCATTGTTGGATTGGGTTTATCGTTCTTGTAAGCTATTGGAAAGGCGCAGAAAAACAAACAGATTATGTTTGGGAAGCTAAGTACGTGACAGGATTCAAATGAATTGTCTTTGAAAGAATCTTTGAAAGAACCTATACGTTGTTGTCAAAAACAAGTCATTGTGAAACAAAAAAGAAAACGACCAGCGAAATGCTGTAAAGACTACATTGCGGTAATTGGTGCAAATCTACCCAAAACGGAAGGCGGTTAATGAAACATTCAGTTACTGGACACGTAGTAAAATACAGTTTTGTTTTTATCCATAGAAATAGATAAATTTCATCGATTTAATGCTTCCAAATTCTTGCATAAGAAGGAAAAATGAGTAGCAATTGATGTTATGAAAGGACTGGGTGTTTGACGGATTCATTTCAGCTGATATTTTGCAATTTATGTCAATAACATGTGAATTGTTAGCCTTATCATTCGAACTTTTTACTATTTTTACTACCTTGTTCAGGATATTATTTTGCAGCAATAATTATAAAAAATCTTTAAACGTGAACAACGAACTTCATTTGGTAATCTGACACTAATTTTAGACAATTTTTGGACTAAAGAAGATTTTTTTATTTCAAGAGCTAAATGCAACAAGTAAAAAAATTGAATTTAAACAAAAATCACATGACAAAGCGAATCATTGAGTGTGCTTTAGGCCATTTAGTAGATGAATTATCTGAAGGTCAGCTTTAATGAGAGATTTTGTTCATCGTGTTTTCCGTGTTCTGAAAAGTATAAATCGATGTCTTCTGCAATATGTCTCTAAAGTAAACGGTAGAGAAATTTCTGTTGGAAGCTTATATAGAGAAAATTGTATTGAAAATATGGGTGGTCCCGATGATTGAAATTTTTTTTTTCTGTGTTTTTTAGACCAATGTATTCGGAACAGCTCGTGGACAGCAGTTGATTTCGTTTTTTGATGATGCTAATGATACATTGCAACCCGCGCAAGGAAGTGAGTGCTTTACGATTTATTTTAGACAAGAAAGCTTAGAATTTTTCGGTACAATTTCGGTTGATTTTACTTAATTTGTTTAGAGATTGAGATTTTACATTTATCTTTTGAAGCGTTTTGTTATCGCTGAAACGATGCTTTACCAGTTGAAATGTGTACCAAACTTGACTATTTCAAAATAGCAATATGCTTGCTTTCCAAAGCAATATTCCTCCCCCTCTTCCCCATCAGATGGCTCTTTCATATTCAGTTGATGGTAAACCTTGTTGGTTTGGAGATGTATTTTTATTCACGAAATGCTTAGTGGATTCACTGTGTTGAGAAGTGCATCTCATTTGCATAATTATCCATCTTTTAATTGCTGGAGACATGTAGTATACTGTAACATTCTTTCAGTGCCAATTTAGAAGCTAAGGTGTCTTCTCGTATGGTCAAATATTATCATGGATTTCATCATAATATGCATAATTTTTAACTGCTAATACCTTTTTTTCCCCTCTGTTGCATCTGAATCAGATTCTCCAGCTCGACGCCATATGATATAAAAATATATGAAGCAAAGTGCCATCATTATAATTGCAAAGCATTCTCTCTTTTAAGCCCTGCGATTAAGCTCGCTAACGCGTCAGTTAAATGCAGAAACGGAACGTGAACGAAAGCTTGCTCGTTTACCACCGGAAGTGCTTACTAAGTACACGACGAAGAAAAAACAACTTGAAGGGGTTATCTTTTTTTCAACACTGGATATGTTTTTCACTCTAACTTTTTAAATGAAGGGATAGTCTTCGTTTTTAAACTTAAATTACCCTATACTTTGTCGGGAAGAGTTTTTGTTCCATTTTTTGCTTCTGTCGAAGTTGTTTGTTTGGAAGGAATTTATAGTTACGGAAGCTTGATATTTACAGGCATTTAAAGCAGATCGAGAGACGTTTGGCTTTGTTACGAAGATGCTGATCGAGAAAGATCCAGGTCTGGAAGATCGTCTTTGGTTAGCGCTTGCTGAAGCAATAAAAGATATGGAAGAAGCATTCACTCGAAAAATGGACCACTATCTTGATCAATTAATTATGTTCATTTCCATGTGACTACAAATATTTTTAAACAGAAATTAATTATAATTACGAGCAAAGTAAACTTTTGATTTATATGTTTTGAAATAGAATTTTTGGCCAATTTTACAACTGATTTATCTTGCAAGTGAGTTCCAATGTAGTGGTATCTATTATTTCGAAAAAAATTTTTTGTCCTTTTATTTCAATAATTCAAAATTTCTTGTTTATCAATATCTGATTTTCATCAATATTCCGCTTTTTATTTGTAGTTTCGAATGTTATTGGTTGTCTCCGGATTTGTTTTTGTTTCAAAATTCTTCATTTACTTTGAGAAGTGTGGTTTTCTCTCAATAATAAATTATGGAAAAAATATTTGTCAGTGTATTACTATCCTACCTTCGTTGAATTTTTCCTTAAAATCATGACTAAATTGAAGCTTAAAATTTCCTTGTTTGGTCGTTAGTAGTGTGCGTATTGTTGCTTGCCTGTATCGTATAAATTCTTGTAAAACGTTTCGTTAACACTTCAATTCCAGTTATTTCCATTTATTGTAAAATATTTCTAATGACAGAAAATATCATATCAGTTTATTCGAATGAAAATGCTCGTAATAACATTGAATATTTGGAGTTTTCTACTTTGCCTATTCATCTATTATGATAAACTCACGGTTACAAAAATCATATTTTTTAAGTTGAGCAGGTGAGAATTCTAAGGGGAAGGAAACTCCAGGCAAGCACTTTAAAGTGAAGAGGTTTTCCCAGCTTAGAGGCTCGAAGCTTTTGTGAATGCGACAAGTAGATGTGCAACGATTTCGATGAAGTTGTTCATTATGGGAAACGAGAGGGTAGTTTGTTTTTCAAATCAATTCTTTGTATTTGCGTTTATTCTTAAATATCTGCTTTTACTAGTCGAGGCAGAATTAGTGACTGGTCAGTTTCCAAGTTCAGCAAGAATTCTCAATACTGTAAGAAGCATTATTGCATTTGGGGGTATGCGAAATGGTTAACGAGCGTAACAAGTATCTGAAATGGACGTTGCGGTACATTTATGGATATCGTAACCTCTGTCTTTCTATCATCGGCAAACAAATCTTACTCAATGATCATATGAAGTTCTTGCTATTTATAATTCATTGAATTTGCAGAAAAAAATAGGTTGGAGCAGCTTTTTGACAAATACTGCATATTGTTTATGAAACGACTTGAGCAGCAAAAAATTGGTGTCTTGGTTTGTTTTAAGATAATTTTCACTTTCCGTTCGAGATTTTATTATGTTTTTTTTAAATGTTTTGTCAAAGGATTGCCATGAAGAAAAAGAAGCAACTTGTATTGAATTGCTGATTGCGTATTTCAATTAGTACAGTTCGGTATCATCACTGAATCTGTGATGTTTTTTAGACCGTTGGTGATTTATTTGCGATTGTAATCAAATATGGTTTCAAGGAGGCGGCTTTTCGACGTTTCAAGGAAATTGCTCCTCGCTGGATGTGTAGGAGGCTAGAAGTTATAATGCGTAACAAAGGATTATATGGGTTACCTCGTAATCTCGATTTTGTAACTATGTAAGGTTTTGAGTGGGTTAATGTTATAATGCCATTGGTTTAAAAATTTTCAAATTGAAGTAATTTTTTTATCCAGTGCTAGAATTAATCTCATTGCGCTAAATTTTGTTTTTTACAAACGAAATTCTGAAATCAATGGTACTGTAACTTTTTTCAATTGAAATTGTTATTTATTAAGAGGTCATTTCTTTATTCAAAAAATTCATATAAAATCCGATTTAAGTATCTTTTAGAAGGAACAATATCTTTCAATTCCTTTTCAGCAGAGGACAGTCCATTAATAGCCATGAAATGTTGTAAAGCGTAATTTTGAATGCTGTGCGAAAGCTGAAAAAGACATTTTTACGTGACATTTTGTCATAATTTATGAGTAATAAAATTAAAATCCTATCATGGAGCATGCCTAAATGTAATCTTCCTGAATCACTGTGCTATCCTAATGATTTTGGAAAAAAGAGAATCCACTGAAACATTTGAAGAAATCAGTAGACTGAAGAAATCATCACTGATTTTTTCAAATGTTCTTGCGTAAATTTATTTATAGCTTTGTTATACCTGCATTTTTCTTTCATTCATATTATAAAAATTAAAGTGCCAGCGAGTTTAAAAATTCAGCTCACTACGTTCTTGTAGCTAGCTTCTTCGCGAGACATTTCAGAAATATTTTCATTTCTAGGTTCTTAGAAATAGATGATTTGGAATGTTCTCTCGATTATTCAAAATGGTTGGAAGAATTTATGACTCCTTTTCTTCGGTTGGTTCAGTGTTTCATTTCATTGCTGAAAATTTTTATTCATTTTTACTCAATTTTTATTCGTTTCTATTCATTGCTGAAAATTAGATACAGAAGTGTACTCTTTCAGTTTACCTTCGTTTCTGTGTCTTGATACAACCTTCAGTTTGGAAACAGGAAAAGTTTCAGTATTTAATTTCTTAAAAACGAAGTCCCTTAAGAAGTATTGCTGATTGTTTAAAATTGTATAAAAGACGAGGAGATGGACATTGACTGGCTCAATTGTCATGATAAGGCACTGTGTTCTGTAGTACTTTTATTTTACTTTAAACATTTGATTATCCTTCCTTCTGCAATAATTATTTGCAAAGCATCCGATAACTCCATATTATTCATTTATCGCTATTTTTTTCCTTTCTTATACAGAGAAAAAGATGGTATTTATCGTGAAGTGCGCCAGCATGACTTCAAGCAACGAATTATATTAATTCGAGAGGCAGTATTAAATCAAGATTGGTCGAAAGTTGGCGCTTTTTTAGGTGAAGATATTAATAATCCAAATGTCGGTTTCTGTTAAAATTTTGCTTTTCAGAGCTTTTGTGTCTTGAAATTAAATATTTTTTAAATTCATTAAGAAGCTATCATTTAATTTTTCACTCGACTATGAGTGGATTCTTTCTTTTGTGTTTGAAATTTTTTTAATAAGCAGAGCTCATTAATTACTGTGCTCACGAAGTTTTATTTCTCACTGTTAGTGGCATTACGACACGACATTGTTCAGAGTGAGCTTTGAATTAATCCGATTAACTAGATCTTAGTAGTTTTATGGTCTTGAGATCCATGACCCTCAATCTCTGTGATGTTTAAATTTAATTTTCCAGGTCAATTGCCTTCTTTCCGACAAAATTTAAAAGACATTCCTGAAGCATTCCGGAAAAAACTTGGCAGTAATTTGGATAAAACATGCCGAATGTTATTTCCATATGCTTTAACAATATTTCGAGCCGGTGTTCAGCGCTTTATGCAATACGATATTCCTCATGATATAATAACTAAATCGGCAGCAGAATTAATGCTTGTTTTGATTGCAACAGAACGAAAGTACTCTGTAAGCTTATTTTTAATATTAGAGTTTCTTCATTTTAATATATCTGCGCTTCTGCAATATGCTTTCCATAATCATGGGAAATAAATGAAAGAAGATAAAAAGAACTAAGCAGGCAATCAATTCACTACATTTGAATTTGAGACGATAATGTAGCCATGTTAATTAATGATTTCAGAATTTAAGATTTGACGTTGAAAATAATTCACTGCTTTACATCACGGAGTTACTTATATATGCTGTCGCAAATGGTCAGAAACAGGAAATGCAAGATTTGATCACAGCTATTTCATCCTTACCATCCGTTGCTCAAAAACACAAGGTTTCATTTTAAGTATATTTTTATGCATAAGTTTTTATCCTAAGAGTTTGCCGAAGTGCTGGACTTATCAGCATATCGATAAATTTTATCATGTAACTTTCAATTCAAATCCATTAATAGCAATCTATCCAAATTTTAGTATGTTACCATTCTTCGAGCTTACAAGGTGTTGTCTCGTTATGAACACTGGCGTTTGGGAGAAGAAGATAATGTAGTGCAAAGCAGTTCGTTTGATCTAGGAGATGAAATCATTGCAGTTCTACTGGTGAAACTTATGAATTTTACTTCAAACTGTTTAATCTAGACGAACAAATGAAGTGCTGCCATAAATGAGTTCGTAATATGCAGAAATGTTATAATTTAATTATTGGCTGATTCAAAAATGTTGCACTGCAGTTTTGTAAACCGAGTTATTTGGCGCTATAAAAGTCAAAAAACATTAAAATAACTTCAGGTTTCTCTAAAAAAACATAGAGAAAATCTAGGTGTAACTTTTACTAAGTTTAATTTTATGTACATAATATTGCACGTTGCTACCTTAACATTTGAATAGGTTTTCTCAAATCAGTATTCAAAATGACTAGAGGGAAGATATAACTGATGGAAATATTTTCACTTAGTATAAATTCTTGATTTGAAGGGAACTGTAGAGAGATTTCACTGTATCAGGTGTAGAATTGTACAGAATTTCTGTTTTTTTTACAAGTGCTTTAAGGAGATGGTTATCATTTTAGGATATCGAATCTGGTCAAGAAAGTGTTTTCATCTCCATAGCGGTGCATTATTTGCATTATGTCGGAAAAGTTGATATATTAATGGGTGCTTTGGAGAAATGCTGTCATAAAACGCCCTTCATGCTTGTTGATTGTTATCGTGCTTTGCTGTTAAATAATATGGCCGATAAAGCTAGTTTGTTGCTTGATGCGGTAAGCTTTCTTCTGTATTTATTATAGTTGTACTTTGACCCTATACCATTTAAAAATGATATTTCATTCCAGCTTGACTTCATCAACTTTTATATAAATTCAAGAAGCCAACTGCCTACGTTTAAAAGAAACAGGAAAGCTTCATTGCATCAAAACCTCGTCACATAAACAATGATAAAGCAGCCGTTGAATACTGTTACTGCTTCAGATTTTGCCGCAATGCAGCTGTGTTTCGCATCCGATTTTATTGGATTGGTTAAAGCCGCGACTTCTGAATCCTCACGATTATGATCTTCCGGAAGAAATGTTACGCCATATTTGCAAAATTTTGTTCGTTTTTTTGGATTATGGAACGAATAGGTTTGTGCAGTTTACATAATTAGTTTAGCTTAATCTATTGTGCAGTTTAGCTTATTCAGTGACGGTATTTTTATTTAAATTCATTGCTAACTTGCAGAATCGAATATTGACAAGTTTGTTAATAAGCATTTTTTTAATGCCTCTTTGCAAATAGGGTCTTAATTATTGCTTGAATTTTGTGCATTAGCAGAAATTTCATTGATATACAGGAAAAATGATAATGCTTGGATATTTTTGTGGGCAGCGGTGCAATATGTGCAAGATGATAATCTACTGCGTTTACAATGGAATTCACGAAAATCATGGTGGCCAAAGTTCCATCATGTTGAACTATCTGAAGGAGGAACTGATTGCAGGCATAGAGTTTTCACGAAACTCTACAGTTTGATTGTGTAGTAAAATATGATGTACATGTGATGACTGAAGTAATCTGCGTGAAAAATCTCTTTCAACTTCGATTCGTAATAATTTGTATCTAAGTAAATAATGAATCTAGCATTGTTTCGAGAAGATGCTAATTTTTTATGTCTGGGAAACGATTTTACAATGCTGAACAACTCTAGTGAATTATCAAGGATTACTTCTCTTGTCAAGATTAAAGAGCTTTGCTAACGATTACGAAGATTTATCTTTTTGAGCAGTTGTTTTCGTAATAAACAAAAAGCTAAGGATTGAAAAGTTGTTCCTTAAGTTACTGAATCAAATGCGGGTTTTTCTTCCCATAATAACGATGAAAGCATGAAGTTTGTGCATGAGTGAATTTTCAAGAATCATACAAGAGAAAGAACGAATTATTGGTGGAAAGAGTTATTCATTCACAAGATTTTATTCGCAAAACAAAATTTTGCTTTTGTTTCGTTCATTATTCTCTCCCATAATTCACCATGTACCCACTTCAACTGTCTCTTCCGAAATAAATTTGTTGATGGTTTATGCCAACTAGTATCTAAAAGGACCGCCAACATCGTTATAGCGAACTCTTATTTTTACCTCTGCAATGTTTTCCGTTTGTAACGTTCAAGTTATTTGATGGCCGTTGTTCCTGACCATCTGCATCATTCTTGGGAGAATTTGAGGATAATTTTGTTGCGGTAAAAAGTACTTGAACGTTAATTCTAACACTTTTGTAATTATTCCTCAGGTTTTAATGATGAACAATATATGTATGTTCTTTAACAAATCTTCGTCTTGATCTCAGCAAAAGCGGGATAGTCTTTGAATAAATCAATTATATGACATTGTATTGCATTTATTACATGCTCTTTTTTTCATTTTGTAAAATAAAGTTTAATTGTATAAGCTTGAGGCACAAGGACGATATACGAGCAATGCCTTGTTTATCCTACTCCATATTTGCGAAATGCAATCATCAATATTAATTAGATTTGATAATTTGAAGAAAAGTACGTTCTGAATATTTCCAGCTTTTTTTCACTTCATCTTGATTTAAGATGTGAAATATTGGGCTGAAAAAATATTTTGAATGTGTTGCCGCAGAACTAGTGATGAATTTGATAGAATTTTTTGCTTCTATAGCAAATTATATAATAGATTAAAAACTTGATGAGATACTGCAGATAGTTTTTGTTAAATGGTTACCCTGGAAGATCGGTACTAATATCAATGACAGAAAAAAGAATATCTTCCGAGAAAGAAGTTTGTTTTCTACTCTGTAATAATATGAAGTACAGCTAAGCGAAGTCACTTTCCTCTTACAGATTGCTTTTTCTTACTATGAGAATGAGTCTTGCAGATTCTGCTACGATTTTCCATTACCAGTGCGATTAGTAAAAGAAGAATGATAACCATCTGTTGCTTTAAATGAAATGTACAAGAAATATTATATGTTCTTTATTTTCTGAATCAGTTTCCCTTATATTTGCAAAAAAAATTTTTTGCTCCATTTTCATAGGAATGGTAGATTCTATGATATGGGAGAAATCTTGGATGAAGCGGAAGGCGTATTCCTAAGACAGTAGCGAAAATTCGAAGAAACCAGTCGTTGTAATCGACTAATTGCTTTAAGACATCTTAAATGGTTTATATGACATACGGTAGCTGCTATGGACATATGAATATTGATCAAATAGTTATCGTCTAAAATCTACCATTCCTATGAAAATATTCTATAATGATAAATACTATTAGTTGCAGATACGATGTAGTTTTAACTATTGAAAAGAAACAGACGTTACATGTTCGTACTCTTCAATTGCTAAGCTTTTTTTAGAAGATACAGTTTGTAATGTTATCTTTCTAATATATAACTTATAGGTAAGGAACAAGATATTCTACCTGTTCAATCTTTAGTAGTATAATTTAAGGTATTTTTTATGTGTGTATATGTGCGTTTAGCATTATCACCTGAATATTTTTTTACATAGTTCCCAACTTGAGCAAGTCTTATTTGTAAATTGCTTGTGCTTAGAGTATATTTTTCTTTAACAAACTTTCTAGCATTTTCCTTATGTGATGATGCTTCATTTGTGTTTACCAATAAAAGTTCATTTCTTGCCAAATCTCCTTTCTTGATTAATCCTTCAGTTAGAAAATTAAAATGAAAATATAAAGTAAGAGCAGCTGTGCTGAGCAGTTTTCTCATCTTTTTTTCAACTTCTATCTTGTGAAGTGTGAGAGAAGTGTACATCTGAAAATATGAATTTCAACAAGCTAATAGCTAATATCCAAAGAATGATTATTAATTTCAGCAACTTCATTAAAGTATTAAGATGAAATTAAAAAATGAAGGGAAGAATTACCTTGTGAGAGATCTCTCATCTTGATTATTCCTTCAGTACCTCTTCGTGTTTTATTAATTTCCTATAAAATTAATAAATTAATTATGAGTAAGAAATTAACAAGCGGAGGAATGGATCAATTACTCATTACCCGTGCAAATCTATTTGCAAAACTGATTCCTACAGACAGATCTTTTGATTTTACTGCACATCTTGTCAATGTATTCAGCAATTCGCTCATCCATCAACTGATATTTTCCCTTATCCATGATCAAAAAAGATCTTTTACAATACCGTATCAATTTCGAATTATTTTTATATCCCAAATGTTGGCTTTGTCTACGTCTATGAAGATAACCCACGAAAAGGAATAAGTGATGATGTCATAGACTCCCTCAAATTTTATGATATCAACTTTATGGTAAATTTAGGGAATTTATTTCTATCTTGCTGTCAAGTATAGTCAATGAGAGAAACTGTCTTTAAACTTTGACCTATCTTCTTTTCTGAATTTTTACTAAGGGGCTTCAGTCTTGGTGCAAAATGCATGTATGAAAATTCAGCGCTTGAGTTTTTGCGAGTTTCCTCTTGATTTTTAATTTTATACATATTTGACTTATTCTGTTTCTTTTCTCAAATTGTTTTCAACTGAAATTGGGATTTTTCACTCTAAAAAGCGAGCGAGTTGAGTTGACATAGAAAGTTTTTGCAAATTTCATGCTGTTATAGGGCATAACCTAGCCTTAATCGGTTCTTCCTTGCTTAGAATCTGTCAATTTCATGTTACAGTTTTAATTGTATCTGTCATGAAATTTAAATTAAGCAGGATTTTTGATTTAGAATTAATGCAAAACTTTACCAATTCGTTTCCCAGATTTTCGACCTGAAATTTTCAGTGTCGTCAACTTTTTGTTATCTGTACAGATTTTTAGCTTTTTCCATTAATTTTAAAATAATGAATGTTAAGAAATATCGTTCAGTGCTTTGCTGTCAAAGCTATTTCCTTCAAAGCTATTTTTGACGAAGTAAAAAAGTTTCGAATTTATGTAAGAGTCGTTTATTTATTGTTTACTAGTCCTAAATTTTTTCCCTGATAACCTGCCACATCCTTTTATATTAGGAAAGTTACTGATTAAAATGTATTATTGAAAATTGATTACCTGATCAAACCACCATGTAGTTTTTTCAGCTGAGCTAAGCGACCAAGTTCCATTTTTAATCTCTATTCGTGATATTAGAATCCAAACCTAATAAAATTTAAAATGTTTCTCACGAAATAACCTGATATAATATAATCATATGATTATACTGATTAGAGTACAATAAGCAGTATCATCATACAAAGGGAAATTTGAGCAATAATTTGAAGGCGAATTATATCTAATAATTTGTTATCTCTCACTAAGACAATGTGAACTTCAAATAAACTGACTCCTTTTATCTTCAAAGGTGAATGAATGATCAAGTTCAAAATTTGTTACTATATTTTTTATATAGTTTGGACTCTACATACATCATCTCTGCTGATGAAAAATTCACACACCTGAATTGAAAATATTAATATGAGGTACATCCCAAATAAAACACTACAGAATGTAAGGAAGCTTCCGCGATAAACAAATTTCTTTTTGACATATGGCAATCCATTCTTTGTCGTTATATTGATCTGTTTTCGGGGTTTGCGGATGATGTGCTTTCCTTTAAATTCTTCAGTTATGAATGGAGTGAGTTCAGGATTGAACATTAATTCCAGCAGATTTTCTGCAAATTATAAAGCATTTCGGATACATGTACCACTAAATAGGATTGATTTTGGATAAGTTTTCGGATTTTTCCTTTTGCAGATCCTAAATTTAAAAATACTGTGAAATGCATAAAATATCATAATTTAAGTGGAAATTTTGTTCAAAGAAAGATAGGATATGAAATATCCCTTTTGAGATAAATTTCACGTCATAAAGTCATATTGCTTGCTTGCTTGTATTCTATAAAACAAATTAAATATTTTTCTTATTTATAGGGTTCATCATGCACTCTTATTTTTAGGACAGCTAACTACGGAAAGCAATATGTCATATAAAGCTTAGATTTTATTAGCCAAATAATCCAAATATTGACCTCCCATAATATTTTCAAGTAGTGGATATTTTGAACTCTTCAACTTCTCTTGCTTTACTTTTGAACCATTTTCTGAAACAAGTTGGGTTTGATTGCCTGATTAATAATTTGACTACAATTTAACTATTATCATACAGATTTATCAGCCAATATCTTCACTTCTCAAGTCCCGACCTATCGAAACATTATTCTCCAACAATGCATTGCTGCTGCTGCTGCTGCTGCTGTTTAGCATATCTGTAATTACTGTGGAAAATTGTTTTACAAAAAAATATGTAGTAAGACTTAAATTTGAATTTAAAGAGAGAATGAAATTTTTGAATAGACCAATCAAACCGCCAGAAATTTGCGTTATGTATGATCAGTAAAGAAAATGAAGAAGCGAAGTGGGGTAGTGGAAGTGAAGTACGATCTTTTTCAGTTGGTGCAATCCCGTAACACCGTTACTTACTACTTCCTATTTTTCCTTCATCACTATTACCCTTAGTGAGAGAACTTAGTAGTAGGAATGAGGGAAAATGTGTTGGGTTAATTTATCGGGAGTTTTCGAAATGACAAAAAGACATTCGAAATTATGATATCATCCAAAACTTGCTTTCATAAGTAAACTCGGTCGATACCATTAGTATATTTCTTAATATTTACCCAAGAAAATTTAGATAAATTGATAGTTTCGGAAAAAGAAACTGCTATTTATAATCACTTCGTATAACAAACTTAAATTTCAAAAAAACAAATGAGTCGAAAAAAACTTCGAAAAATATAAAATTATATATAAATTCAATCTCACCACCGCGGTCTTCTTTAATGAGAATCATAAGAAAGAAGAAATAGAAAATGAAATAGCTAAACATTATTCGAATAAATGATTCAGAAGAAATAAATGAAATGGTAATTAAAATGAAAATTTCGAAGAGTGAGAAATTTGTTATGCAAATGTAAGATGCATGATAAATCCGAAGAAATTTGCTATGCAAATGTAAGATGCATGATAAATCCGATCTGTTTAAAGCTGTCCAAATTTACCTTTGCAATATCAATTAGAATAAGCAATTTATAAATTATAATTTACTGTGCATTTTGCAATCGCATGAAAAAATTTTCATTCTTTTCCCTAACACTCAATTTGATGAATGTGGGCGAGAAAAATTACGAAATCGAATTATTTGATGAAGCATAAAGCATTCTATTCGCTCATATGGAAAAAGTACCATTAAATCCGATAATTTTTCATCGATTTCTCACTTCATCCCTCTCTTCCATATCTTCAAATTTAATAGCAATCGTAAAAATTTCAAGCAAGCTAATTTTTATGAATGTGACAGTGACATTTCAATCTGATACTCTTTCTAACAGTTATAAGTAAATTCATTACTTTCAATTTCATTTCTATCGCTTTCTTAAAATTCATTATTTGATTGATTTGAACAAAGTATGGATTTTTCGCAATTAAAGTTAGAGATGTGAATTAAATGATAGTTTAGTTATTGAAACTTTTCATGCCAAATGATTAGCTTCACAATTAAATTTTTTTCAATTGGCGAATGTTTTTAAATTTTCTCTCAAGAAAAGAATGATCAGATCATTTTGGTAAATAATGAATGATCTAATGGGTGTGACTCTCATTAACATTTTTCTGCGATGATTCTGTCAATGCTACATTGATTCGCTAACGGCACATTCATTCATCAACCGTCTGTTCCGGAATTATTCTTATACCGTTACTTTGTTTGAAGAAATTGACAGTGTAGCACTGAGAGTTAATGATGAATTTATTGGATGAGGGTTAAAAGATACAGACATGTAAAAACAGAACAAGTGTAAATTGTGATTTAAACGTGTTTTGTTTCTCAATGAACAAAAATCGCGTCATTACAATTTTTTACACAGATGTGGGGAATGCGATAATTCTGATGCCTTAATTTGGAAATTATTTAAATGTTAATGGATCTATAAATTTATCTATTAAGTATGCATATGATCAATTATTTTTCATTTAATTTATAAGTAATTTCTCCATAAAATTAATTTTTCTGCTTTTTGTCTCCCATTAATTACTTTTTGTTAGCACTGGTCAATTGGATTGACGATTAAATAAAATTGATGAAAATATCAATATAGTTAATAATCTTATAATTTCGTAGTTTAGCTTTTATAAACCAAGATTTGTAAGATGAGTTTCGTTTAATGTCAGTCAGCATGGATCTTTAACTATCCTTATCGATATTGCTTGGATGCACTCAAAGAATTTGTTAACAATGATGTGATATATAATATGTTGACGGAAAGAATTGATCGTAAAAAAAAAATTTCGAACTTTTCAAAGTAATCCTACTGTTTTATCGGAAATAGTGGAATTACATTAAAGTTTATTGAAAGTACATTGAGATTAGAAATTTAAAAGTTTTTGATATGACCCCTGTAATTGGAAGAAAAGATGGAGTAAGAAAAGAATGCCATTGAAATTCTAACCGATGATAATTTTAAAATGTGATGAATGAGAAGTTTTAAAAAATTTTGACGATCAGTGTTGAGTAAAGAAATAGCTTTGCAATATTTATACTTTCTTAAGAATGTAGCAATTAGTTAATGTCATTTATATTAAATAATTGCTTCAATTATATAAAAAGCATTTGATTCTCTTCTTTCTAAGACCGAAATTTTTAGAATTTTATATAATAAAATTTGAATTGCACTCCTCATCTGTACAGTACTACACCTTTTATTTTACATTCGTAAATGTTTAAGTTTTCGAATTAAAAAAAAACTTTCTCTGACTGTAATTCTGATTATTAGATTCTACAGTAATTTTCCCTGACTGTAATTCTGATTATTAGATTTTACAGTACTCTTAAATAATTGCTCGTTCGTGATGATATTTATATAAATCGCAAAATAAAATTTGCATAAAAATGTAGGAGCAAAATGATGAAAACGATGTAAAGAAATGTATTTTCAAGTATATTTTAGTGGCACTTCAGCAAAATTTCTTCCAATATTTTTTAATGTCTCCCTCCATCTGTACACAACAGCAAATCAAAAGTGGAAAGGAAATGGATTACGGTATTGGAATTAATTGTATGTTTTATACAGGAGGAAGTGCGACTATTATTACATCATAATCATTTTAATAGATTAAACTAAGAGTTTGAACTTCCTTTAGTGTCACTATTATCAATTTTTTTCTGTTAGTTGTGGATGATAAACCTAATTTATATGAAATGACTTATTTGATTGCTTCAAAAATAAATGCATTCATAATATAATATATGCTGAAGTGATAAGGATGGAAGTACGATCAATTTTTTTGGGAATATATGCAGATGAACCAATTTTTTAGTATAAAATAGAAAGGAAGAGCAAAGTGTAATCATTAATTTCTGCATATCTCTGTTTTTATTACTCTTTGTAAAATCACATCACCTTTCAGTTATTAAAAATTATCTTTTCACAAACAAATTATGAGAAATATTAACGAGGAATAAATGAATAGTGTTTTCGTTAAATACGAACAATGTCTGCTGATATTACGACAAAACGTTGCGATCATTCTTATATCCGTCACAACTGCCACACATCTTATCTCTGCTAAATATCATTACCCATGAGGAAATGACAATTCTTCATGTATCTTTATTGTCAACAATAAGGTTGCCAACGGGATGATCACTAATCATTACGGAGTACGTCATCATCAATGACCGCAATATTTCTCATCACTGATAATCATTTCACAGTCTTTTAGTTTTCTCGCCATTGCATTGTAATTTAAGCTCAAGATAATCTCTGAAATCAAATCATA